>JAUPFN010000021.1:6779044-7006544 GCA_036924255.1 Apodemia mormo
CATATATACGACAAATTTATACATGTCAAATGCTGAATCCAATCCTTATCTACTCAGAAATCTTTGAACTGCGTCTGCATAAAACCTTATTTTTGTTTATTAGTTTAATAAAAAACCTAAGATACACAATCAGTGTTTAAAAAACGTTCCCCAAAAATGAGCGCACAATTTTAAATTGTGCGCTCATTTCAAATAGAATCGCGTCGATAAAATTATTTAAACTTTCGTGAGACATTATTTACTAAATAATTGATTACGGCTAAAACTCACGTATAAATCGGTATAAGTTCCGACTAGTTTCGGACCTATATGAGATCCTTCATCAGGGCGACAACAGCGTCGCAATCGCCCTGATGAAGGATCTCATATAGGTCCGAAACTAGTCGGAACTTATACCGATTTATACGTGAGTTTTAGCCGTAATCAATTATTTAGAATCGCGTCGATCGCGACACTGTCAATTTTATTTCTTTTTGTACATTGCTTTGTAAAATCAACTATAAATCTTGCGCTTAAGGTTGGATATGCAAAGACATATGTTTTTGCTATATCTATAACTGTTTAAATTAAATTAGGGACACTTCTGAGTGTCAGTTTTGTTCGGGACTGTGTACCTTGAGATTTTTATATTAATGCTTTACTCAAATAAAGAAAATGTATGTAACGTATTTTTGTGATGAATTTGCATAGATCTTACATTTCCCGTTTGCTTAGGCTTTGTAGTGTCAATAACACTCGTAAATTCAGTCGTCACTTATTTTCAACCCTCCGTCAGAAAGAAAACAAATGGTTGTTTTTCTTGTTCGTTGCTTCACTTAAGTAAAATAAATGTCATTCGTTCGTTCACTAACACTATTGTGGGGGATATTTTGAATGACAGTTGCGTATTTTATGTCATTTATTTCCCGTGATTGATAAAGATGTATGTTTCTGGGAAGTGCTCTGTTCACTTTTTAACTTTCCGCTAAAGAAAAATTACTTATTTTGCTCCGATTTTCTTCTTTCAAATCTTTACGTTTTGAAATCCTAGGAACCTTTTCCAACTACTTTCACGATGTCAATTCGTGTATGTGTGTGTGTAAACTTTTTATAAATTTTTAACGGCTTGACCGATCGAAATGCGGTTGACGGCATTCGATTAAGACTTCTTAAAAATCTGAACTAATTTAATCCATGACATTTTAAGAAATTTAAAAAAAACTGCAAAAAATGTCGGCAAAACAATGTTTTTTTTAAAAATAACTTTCAGATTAGTACGGAGTGGTTAAAAAATCAAATCAGCCCTTTTCTTTGAAAAACTGCATTCAATACCATAAATTGTATCGAAATCGTTATCCGTTTGGGAATTTTCTTTGGCGAAAATTTTTGAAATATTATCATGCCCGGTTCCCTTGCGGGGTAGGCAGAGTAAGCCGACGTTTATAGACTTCGATTCACCACGATTCGGTTTACCGATTTGTCATTTGACGAGATGAGTGATGATTATCGAATATTTCTAGCCATAACCGGGACTGACGGCTTAACATGCTTATTCCAGGTCCAGGAGTGTTAAGACGAATTTTTAAGCAAAACCTAAAAAAACCTCAATATATTTTAGCCTAACACGAAAATCGATCCCGGGACCTTATAATTTAAACCGAACTACGAGACTAGAGACAGTTTTGTTTAACACGAATTAACCGCGGACTTATACCGTTGTGTAACACAACATGCATAACTTATCATCCATTCAAAACTGAGATTAAATGGAGTGAGGAAATATTCTTAAAAGCAATGACAGAAAAAACGGAGTGCAAGTACAGTTTGAGAAATGATCTCGTTACTAATATCGGTCTCGCCCGCCAATCGGCGGAGGGTTTCACTGGGAACAGATTTAGGAGATTTAAGCTTAGGTGCTCATATCGAAACTAAGCGAAAGCTAAAATATAATTTAAAAAAATTTGAAGTGAAAGATTTTTCTACTCCGTGTTGATATACCTTTAAACAATACTTTTTATTTACTAATACTTTAATTACTGGCTACCTTTAAACAATAGACTAAATAAAAGAAGAAAATCGTAACAGGCGAACGATTTTATATACGTGTCACCATCATCGTAACTTCTAGATACCATCTAATTCCGCAACATCTCAACCGGGCATGGTACCATCGTCTTACCTATACCTGTTGCAACACCGTCAACGTTTGCCATTGTCGTGCTCCGGTTTGGAGGATTAAGTAGGCGATAGACGCATAGAGGCATATGGCAGTGCTGTCTCGCCAAAGGGATAGCAACGCACTATTAACAACTTTGATGTTTATAAACGATGGTTGTCTCTTTCATCAGAAGAGCCATCTGCTTGTTACTATCTTATGATTTAAAGAAAAGAACTACATCAGATAATTCCTTTGCTATCTAATGATTTAAAGAAAAGAACTAGATCATTTAATTCGTTTTCTATCTAATGATATAAAAAAACTTCTACATCAAAGTTCATTTCATACAGTTTGAAAAATGATCTAGTTACTAATATCGATCTCGCCCGCTAATCGGCGGAGGAATTCACTGAGAACAGATTTAGGAGTATGTTAGGCGTAAGCTCTCATATGGAAACTAAGCGAAAGCTAAAATATAATCATATGTTTTTATATAATTTGATAGCTAACAAGCAAGTTTTATTGTTGATGGAAATAGATAACCTTCACTTCACACATTTAACAAATTAAAGTTTCCATCACCTCCATAGATTAAAGTACATCTGATACATAAAAAGATGAAATTATTTAAATTTGCTATTCTTCACGAACAGTTTTATGCGACTTCCACGATGTCACTGAAAACGAAGATGACGATTTGATAAATAGATAAAACTCACCGATGGTCTGGAAAAAAACAAGACACCAACGGCACAATTATCCACCGATCATCCATATCCATTAAACTTTCAATCACGTCGGCAGTAGTAAATAATACACTCACGTAGATTGAGGTAGTGTTCGTTTTACCTGAAGATACTTCGGTCCCGAAGTGAAACTTGCATTGAGGGCGTAAATTGTATGCCTTTGACTTGCTACCGACGTGGGCGAGAGTGTGGTAGATATGGGTGGATAATTGTCCCGCTGAGGCCTTCTTTTCTGTCCAGAACGTGGGTGAGTTTTATCCATTCCTTCCAAACCAGAACTCGGGAATAAATAAGTCGGTGGTACCTGACCAGGGCGAGACAATGCAGAACTTTACCACCTATTATCCACGATGTTAGTTACTCTTATAGCCAATCGGTCGCCTTTTATGGCCTGCCTGGTAGAACGGCAGTTGGCCTATTCTTCAAAGGAGCCTGGGACCAACACGGGGAATGAAAGTAGCTAATAATAGTAGCTATCACTACAAAATTAGACTTTTTTGGTCTGTTTATTACGACAAATAAAATATAGTTATCGCTTCGCTAAGGAAAGCAAGCATGGTCACCCATAGTCTTCCACCGACGTAATCCCATTAACACAGGCGCTATACCAACAGCGGGAGATAACTCCGAGTGACATCATTAATCAGGAAGCCGCTTCATTAGCGCGCTGCATCCATCGATTTGTCATAGAAGGATGTGTGGCCCTAGATAGGGGGCAAATTGTCGAGGATTCAATTCTCCTTCAATACGCTTTGACGCTTGGGATTTGATAGGGAAACTAGTTTGACATTCTGAAATGGATGCATGTTAAATTGTAATTTGGTATCTATTTACTAAATAATATACGTGATATTAAATTCCTGTCACGCGAATGGCACTATACTTTTAAAATATTTGGTATCTTAACTCGGTGTTTTTTTTATATTTCTAATATTTAAAAAAATTCAGAGCATAAATAAAAAAGACGGCCATTTGGGAAGCCCCGCTAGATGTGTAATATTAAAATTGCTAGTTGAGTTTATAATTAACTAGCTGACCCGGCGAACGTTCCGCCTATCAGACAATGAATAAGCAGATTTAGGATTTTAAAAGCAAAATTATTAAGTTAAAGTTTTAGTCGCCTCTGTGGTCTAGTGGTCCAGCGTTGGCGTTGATCACATGAGGTCCCGGGTTCGATTCCCGGGTCGGGCAAATAAAAAAAGTGTTTTTTCAATTTTCTGTTAAAACACAAAGTTGCCCGGGATTGGAAAGTGCCCGGTAGGCGATAGGCTTGCCATCTATCACATTTGTGGGACTAAGTATCTTCGACTAATCGTGGGTGCACTTGTTGTACCTCTGCCTACCCCTTCGGGGATACGGGCGTGAAGATACTTTTTTTATTAAGTTAAAATTTTCATTGGGAATATATATTAAAATATCAACTATTTTAATGCCAGCCAGATACATTATTTTTTTATGGATGAATATCTATATCTCTATGTGTGGTAATAACTAAAAAGTTTAATATATTACTTAAGATTTTATATCGACTCCTTAACTTACCCGCATTTAATAAATATATTTTTTTAACTTGGGGAAATAGTAGATAAATAAAGTTGGAATTTAGGTAAGGTTAACGTAAAAAATCAGTTCTCTCCTTAGTAGTCTGTGGTATATTTATTTATCTCGTCATTGGTTGTCTTCAGTACAGCAGCTTCTAATCCCAGAAATCCAAGTTAGATTGACAGAATTCTGAGCTAAGATTTTGCGAAGACATTTTATAGGTACTTAAAAGAACAAAAAATAAATTCGCATGAACTATTCTTTAATACAAAATACGGAATTTTTCTATATTTGATACTCGTAATGAAAATTATGATATATAAAGTTATTGCTGTTTTAATGAAAATTTAACTAAAGTTTTATACAATGGTATGATGATAAAATTCAATCAAATTATAGTCTCAATATTTTTTATATGACTGTTCCTAGCGATATATTTTATTTCATTGATTTAAAAATCGTAAAAAAATATTATAGTTTATCTAATACTAGCGACCTGCCCGCGGTTTCACCCGCGTAGTTCTTGTTTCCGTGGGAATATCGGATAGGTTTATACACTAAAACCTTCATCAAGAAACAATCTATCTATTTAAAAGAAACCGCATCAAAATCCATTGCGTAGTTTTAAAGATTTAAGCATACATAGGGACACAGGGACAGACAGAGAAAGCTACTGTTTTATACTATGTAGTAATTCGTCACTCCGAAAGACACGCAAGGGATATACAAAACCAAAATGGTCTGTGTTCTTTGATGCAATAAATATTTAATTTGATTCGAAAAAGTGTCGTGAAAAAAAAAGTTTATTTATAAAGTCAGAGTGTGTGAGAATGAGATAAAACGCATTTCTTTTTCTTTTCCCTCCCTCTCTCTTTCTCTCTTTCTCTCTCTGTGTGTGTGTCAACCACCTCCACAATATAGACATCTCATTCTCTTACAAATTAACTAGAATACAAAATTTCACTTCTACCTCGTGTGAAAGTGAGTTCAAGTGTGAACTTGACTTTATTACAATATTACTAGGGTACCGCCTGCTTGTTTGCTATCCAACAAATTATCAATTAATAAAGATGTTAGTTAATTAATGCTGAATTATATGTAACAGTTCGGTGTTCTAATTAATATTCCAAATTGAAGATTAATGAGTTCCGGACTTTTGTAATAATCTATCTTGTTCAATATAATCAAACATATAACATTAGCTTAGAAATATTAATTATATTTTCCTGTCTTTATATCGTTTCTAAGACGTTCAGTTTGTTCGGACATGTTGAAATAATCGTAGACCGTTTTGTTCCGGGCTCCTTTGAAGAATAGGCCAACTGCTGTTCTGCCCGGCAGGTCGTAAAAGGGGACTGATTGGTTATGAGAGTCACTACCATCGTGGCTACTAATTGGTAGAGTTCTGCATTATCTCGCCCGGGTCTGATACCACCGTCTTACCTATTCCTGCCGCAATAGCGTCAGTGTTTGTCAACTGCCGTGTTCCGATTTGGAGATTAAGGTAGCCGGTGAACTTATGCATGTGGCGTTAAACCTCTCCACAAGATAACAACGCACCATTAACACCTTTGGTATCTATAGGCGATGGTTGACTCTTTCCATCAGGAGACTCATTTGCTTGTTTGCTGTCTTATGATATAAAAAAAGGATGAAAAATGAATAACACAGACCAGGGTTAGTAATACCATTAGTAACACAGACAGACCGGTTAATTTTCAAACCTAATTAATTAACGCAAGTTTTGTAAAGGTTTGGCTCTAACTTAACCTCAAAAATACCGATTTCCTCATGGAACAAAATTATAAGGGTCTGAATCAATAATGAATGAATGAATGATTTTTTATTTCAGGTTCCAAGTCCCATAGATTACAGAATAATATGTCAAACAATATTTTTTTTTTTAGATTAAAATTAAATGAAATTAAATTACAATGTCAAAACGATAAAAATAAATAAATAAATAATAATAGTTTACATTATTAATATTACCTACATTAAATTGAAACTTATATTTTTAATTGAATTAAATTATATTATTATTATTATTCATCGCGCATCCGCTTTATCTTTATCCTCTTCACAATACGTACTCTTCACGTACAAAACCGGTTTATAGAGATTTAAAAAAATCTATTGATATTCGCCGCTACTAGCTTTTGTCCCGGTTCATATAGGTTTCTGAAGTGCTCTAATTTCAGATACGTTCCGAGCGTAACCTTTTATAAAAATCGGAAAATACGCCTATTATCCGGCGATTTTAAACCGGTTTCAAACAAGATATATGATACAAATGTAAATGAATTTAGATGCTACGTAAAACCAAGACCATGGAAATTGGTCGGTTTGTGGGTGAATGAATTGAGCACAAATCCAGTCTTGGGCAAATTAAAATTTCTAGAAAAACTAAAAGCATGTTTGGAACGAATTTCCCAATCTGGGATTGGATCCAGGAGTTCATGCTTCAATAACGAAGCTGTACCGTTACACTATCAAGGGATTTATATAATTTAAATTTCAAATTATCTTAAGACAGTAACTTAAGTTCTTAAAATAAAATTTTGACAAGTTGTAGGATACGGTTCCGTTAGGTTATCTGTTCGGATTGTCCTTTTTGTATCCCTTTGTTAGTTCTATCTGCTCAATTTAAATACGTCGAGCTGTCTGTTTGTAACGGGGCCTGATTGTTCTCCCTGTGATATTCATAAAGCTTTCGTGGGAATTGATTATAGATACAACGAAAATAAATATGAACTTATAAAGATGCTTCAAGACCATAGACAAATCTAAAGGTATGTTCACACTACGATAATGAAGGCAATAATATTGATATCGTAGAAAGTCGACATTTTTGTCGAGACGTTTGGTTAATTGTGTCTACTTGAAGTGGGAACTAGAGACGATCTGCGCTCTGTCTCTAGACAGTTTCTAAAATGCAAACGATTGGTCAAACCTGTTACTATCGCCATGTTAATTAGGTGGTAGTTGCACTACTTCTTGTCTGGAATTTTTAATCTATAGGGAGAGCCATCTGATTATTTGGTCAAATGGTTAGCGACCTTGACTACACAATCGATGCGGCTTGGATTCGATTCTCAACAGGGACAAACTATTGTGAGATAAGCATAGGTAGATATTTTTATTTCTGCGTTTGGTTGCTTATTTAATATATTTGAATATTTATATCTATAATTCTATTAGTATAATTATCTAACACCCGTGTTACAAGCAAACAATTTAAATACTTTAGGGTTAGGTTAATTTGTGTAATTTATCCAACAATATTTGTTATTATTATCCTGTGCTATAAAAAATCTATACACCAATGGTCCTATCAGTTAAACTGTTTGATCATGCGTTTAAACAAGCGCGTAGTTGTTGGGTTGTTAATTCCAATATAATGTGTCATAACCTTTATACTTAGAAACTTAAAAATCCAATAGTAAAATTCAAAATGACGTATATTTAAGTTCCACGATAAACAGATTAACTCTCAGAGTGAATCGATCAGGTTTTTGCACTAGCTTTAAGGATTACTTGTTGGATGCCGCATTTGAGTCGCTAAGCGTGAAAATATTTACACATCATCAGGTACAATAAAACTGATATAATAACGTTAATACTCTTGAATATAGGGTTGCCGTCTAATTAAACATTTCTTAAAAATAATTTCCGCCCGTGTTGGTCCGGACTCCTTTAAAGAATAGACCAACAGCCGTTCTGTCAGGCAGGTCGTAAAAGGCGACCGGCTGGCTATGCGTGTCACGACAATGTGACTACTAGGCGGTAGAATACCGCAGGGTCTCGCCCGGATATTTGGTACCACCGCCTTACATATTCTTGCCGCAATAGCGTCAATGCTTGTCATTGTCGTGTTCCGATTTGGAGATTAAGGTAGCCAGTAGACTTATGCATGTGGAATCGTCATTCTGCTATACATTAACATCTTTGGTGTCTATAAGCTATGGTTACTCTTCCAGGAAAGCCATTTGCTTGTTTTCTATCTTATGACCGTCCCGTTAGTCGAATGGTTAGCGACCCTCACTACACAATCAATGGGGCTCGGGTTCGATTTCTGACAGGGGCACGCATTTATGTGATGAGCATAGATGTTTGTATTTCTGGGTTTGGGTGTTTATCACTACATAATATAAAACAAAGTCGCTTTCTCTGACTGTCCCTATGTATGCTTAAATCTTTAAAACTACGCAACGTATTTTGATTTTTAATAGATAGATTGATTCTTGAGGAAAGTTTTAGTATATAAACCTTTCCAATATTCCCACGGGAACAAAAGCTACGCGCGTGAAACCGCGGGCAGGTCGCTAGTTAATTATATTTCAGTAGTTATATATGTATTTCTATGTATTAATATCGTTGACTAACACCCAAACGTGAAGTATACACTTCTGGGACAACGGTATAGTACTATGCACTGATGCAGACATGGGCGTACCGAGGGGAGGCAGGGCGGGGAAACTGCCCCCCCCCCCCCCCCCCTAACCCTCCGGAATCTACCTCCCTACTATCTAGTGTTGTAAATAAAAATATAGTCTTAATATGTTATGTTTGCCCCCCCCCCCCCCTGGGGGCTACACCCATGGATGTCGACCTTGCAAGTGACGGCATCGTGAGACGCCAGTAGTCCCCGCGCCGCGCCGTCACGTAATATACCAGTCTATATAAATATACCATTTGGCGATAGGTTTACCACCTATCACCTTGTGGGACCTAGTATCTTCGGCTAATCATGGGTGCACTTGTTGTACCTCTACCTACTCCTTCGGAATACAGGTGTAAAGATATTTCTTTGTCTGTCTGTTCCGGCTAATCTCTGGAACGCTCAAACCGATTTTGACGAGACTTTCACTGGCAGATAGCTAATATAATATGGAGTAACTGAGGCTTTATTTCAGAAATTTTTCCACGCGGACAAAGTCGCGGGTTCATCTAGTTGCATACTAAAGCTTATTCGACCTCCAAAACGGCCATTCTGAATCTACAATATCTGACACACCTAAGTGCCTACCACTTACAATATTGACTTCTAGGTGACCGGTACGAGGTGTGACATAACGCTAAAGTATATTCTTTATTAGAATATTTTATCTGTTAAGGTTATCATCACTTTCATCCACAAATACTGCATCAAAAACGTGTTTAAGATAAATGCTAAAATATTGCCAGTTATTATCGTAATCTTAATGAATATTTGAAGTACGTAATAAAAATTTATTTATATCGTGTTAAGATTTAACAGACGTTAAAATATATATTATACTAGCTGCAGCGTGCAGCCCGCTGCATTATAAAAGTTTTTGGTGAATCCCACGGGATCACTTAATTTTTCTGGGATGGAAAGTAGTCTGCGTGCTATTCCAGGTTATCATCTACCCTTGAGCCAAATTTCATTCAAATCCGTGTAGTAGTTTTTGCGTGATTGAGTAATAAACATCCATCCAAGTTTTTGCATTCATAATATTAATTTAGATTAATTAATTATTAATTAATTAATGTTAATTATTAACTAATTAATAAAGATAATTAATTATTAATTAATTATTTAATATAGATAATTAATAATATTTAGTATAGATCACCGCCGCCCATGGACATCCGCAAGACCTTTGATATTGCGGATGTCCATGGGCGGCGGTGATCACTTACCATCAGGTGCGCCTCCTGCTCGTTTGTCCCCTCTTCAATAAAAAAAATATATTTTTGTATCATTGTATTTATTTTGCAACCACATGAAACAATGAAAATTTGTTTATTGATACAGAAGAAAAAACTATGGACTCCTTTTTACGTTAATTACGCGAATGCAGGAGAAAAAAATTTGACACAGTTACACAGTTACAGGTACAGTTTACATGATGAAGGACTATCTACACTAATATTATAAATATTAAATCTATATCTATATCTATATTTCTATATTCATATTAAATAATTAATATTAAATTTAGGCCATGAGCACTTTTGGATAGGCAAGTAATTATAAGCATATTTGTTTATAAATAATATTTGATAAAATATACGTCTCATCTGGTTATCAGATCGGTGAAGGACGATCTCCCACTGTCTCCTCTACTATTTGACTTTCCTACGATTTTATTATATGTATAAAGATTAACTAGATGGTGCTGTACGAAGTTGAATTACACTATAAATGACACAAGCAGTTAAAACTAATATCACCTTAAAATGTTTATTTGTCATCTTCATTTATTCACTCCCTAGCCAAATACCTGAGACGTTTTAAAGACGCACTTTTGTGTAGTCAAATTAAATCGTCATAGCACAGAAAACTAGAGAGTGCAGACTGGAGACAAACAGATAGACATATGCGTATTCGTATTTACACTATTTAGTTGCAAACGGATAATGGATATGTACGTATTATGTAACGACTAACGGATATTAGGCATATGTGTCGTTCGATCGATCAGAAAGAACCGTATCAATACTGACCTATCGTCATAAAAACCCGGGTCTTATGACCCGTTCAATCGATTGATTGATATAGTTTAATACTTCAATGTAATCATGGGTTGCGTACAACTCCCACGACTAGGAATCCGCAAATTTTTGAAACGCAAATTTTTGAAAGTATCGATACCTACTCGATACCAAGTATCGTATCAAAAGTATCGATACCGATAAAAGTATCGGATCAAAAGCATCGATACTATTCAGTATCGAATACTTTTTCTTTGCCTCGGGAAACGTATTAAAATCTCAAAAAAGTACATTCTTAATTAAAATCATAATTAAAAATTGGTTATTTTACTTGTTTTAAGCACTTTAAAACAGATTTTACCGGCTACAGCAGTTTTGTCAAACTTTCTGAAGCTTAGCTAGACATCACTTTCCTATCCGAAGGCAGCATTTTAGTTGGCAGCAAGGCAGCACCTAGACTCTCACACTTGCACCAACAGAGTTCAATTTAATAATGAAATTGTAATAAATTTAATTTCCTTTCCGAGTTAACCTGCTTCCTACAGTCAGAGACATATTTAAATTAATATTACCGGAATATTGATTTAATTTGTAACTAAACTGCCTAAAGTGTATTCAAATTTATACTTTTACTTATGCACGTAAAATTTACTATCATATATAAGAGGTAGGTTCAATCTGTAAATTATTATTTGCCACGTATTCGAAAACAACTGATATCATTCATAACCACTTTCGGGGATTCTCCTAATATAGAGAATCTAAATCAATAATTCTGAAGAGTAAAAAGTATCGAGTACATCCGAAAGTATCGATACCTAGTAAAGTATCGCAACCCAAGTATCTCAAAGTAGCATTTTAACTCGTTAGCATTTTAACATTTTAACTCGTTAGTTTTATAATAGATGGCGTTAGTAGTATTAAAATTCTAATACAACATGTATCTTCTATTTTTTTAATGTTTATAAAATGGTATTTTAATGGTAGATCATATCTAGTCATGAATTTAAACTACCACGTCAAAGCTCAAACCTAAAACTGCGATACTTTTTCAGTAAAAAGTACCACAAAAATGCATAGAAAGTCGCCTAGTGTAGGGCTCGCTTCGCTCACTCTAATTATCGTATTCTCCAATTTCGGACAAAATAATATTTGTATCAGAAAAGCTTATGTACCACAGATTACATAATAGTTTGTATTTTCTAATAGCTTATATTCAATTGAACCCCGACCCTGATGCTGGTATTACCATAAAACTTACCTATAAGAAGTTCAACCCTTTTTCATTTTAAATAAAGTGCTTAAAGATAATGACTAGAAAAGGATTAATAACGATAGCAACACTAAAATAGAATGCCACAGAATTGAAAAAACAAACATTCTTTTTTTAAAAGGTTTGCCGCTCCACAGGCGCCTTCACAAAAAATGGTGGTCCGAAAAAAGTGTAAAAACGTCGTACAAAATAGACATAATTTATAAGTGAATTAGTGACGGTATTGTGTTCTGTAATTTTTATTTATGATTGTTTACCCTATTTTATGTTTTAATATGCCTCAATATTTATAGTTCGATTTTCGTGGATTGGAATTTACTTTGAGATATTAATTTATGACGGGTTTTGGGTGTTTTTAACGATGACTCTGAAACTTTCGTTTCTATAGGGGCTGTTGGTTAAACAAGCCCTTTATTGTAGTTATAAATTATTATGAAGATATATATTTTTATATATTGATACCAAACAAGCGTGTGTGTAGTGTATCGAATCCTAATAAATATACGCATGGGCGTAACCAGGTTTTGGGCCAGGTTCAATTATACCAAAATACTACTAAAATTTTTGCTTCATATTTTTAAAATATTGCAAATAAAACACATATTTTTTTATTAAAATTCTTTATTCCAAATCTACAAATTTATTTACTTTAAGCACGTCTATCGTGGGATCAAATGAAGTACAAACGTCAGTCAAACCTTGTTTAACATGTAGTATAGAAGAAATGTGATTTGATTAAAATCTGTTCCTGTATTTAGTTTTGACCATATACACTTGAGAGCATTAGAAATAGGCAAACACATTAAACATTTTACAAAACTGGTAACAACCATCGCGTATACGGTGTGTAAAGAAAACCCTGTCCGATCGTCAAAGGCATTATTTGGTAGCTTAATACAAACATACATAAATTTTCAAAATATTTGCTTGATTTAAGAGGAAGTTGCTCAATTTTAGTACTATGATGAGGCACTTTAAACTAGGATATTTTTCTTATTTTAATGGAAATAATAATTTATTATAATTTATTATATTTTTTGATAATTTCATTGAAATACCTATATACCTCTTTCTGATCGGACAGGGTTTTCTTTACACTCCGTATACACCAAAGATATTATTGGTGCGTTGCTATAATTGCAACTCGTAATGCCACAAGCTTATCAGGTGCACCTCCTGCTCGTTTGCCCCCTCTTCTATATAAAAAAAGGTATCCGAGCCACAGATTATGATAATAGTTACTATCGTAACCTAAGCCTCCAAACTATAAAACGATATTAACAAACATTGTCGCTATAACGACAGGAATAGATAGGTATATATGTATGTACAAAAAATACTACTCACCATAATCGGCAAAACGATAAAATTCCACATTCATACTCTATAATCGATGAATTATAAACAAATATCGATAATCTCATATTTATTACCATTATATTGTTGTCTATGGTATTTTAAAAGAGTAAAAGCGCCGCGTTTACGAGCATTCCTGTGAGATTACGAGATAGTTATAAATTTATTAATGATTATATAATGTTATCATGTTATTCGAGAGATGCAGATCAAATCTGGGATGAGAAGTGTTTAACTGTATAAGGTTACATATAGGTGATTAGAAAAACGGATTCTTAGAATTTAGTTTATAGGCAAATATACAATAATAATAATATCGCTGGACAAATTACAAGAATTGATCTCATCCCAAAGTAAGCAAATTATTTGCTTGTGTTATGGGTCAACGATACTAACACACAGGAATACATATATAAATACTAGAATATATTTAATAAACACCCAAACCCGGAAATACAAACATCTATGCTCATCACACAAACGCGTTTCCCTATCGGGAATCGAAACCGAGCCCCATCGATTCGTAATCAAGTTCGCTGACTATTCGACTGACGACGCGGTCAATGATAAACGCTTTAGAATGCTTTGATCAATAATATACACATTTTTAAGAGGTGCAAATATATATTATATCAACGTAAATTTGAATGAATGAATGAAAATTTTTATTTCATGTACCAAGCCCCATAGAATACAGAATAAATATGTAAGAACAATGTTTTATAGATTCAATTCAATTCAATTAAAGCAAATTTGGGCGTATTCCCAGCTTTAAGAAACATCTTGGTTAGCTTCTTATCTACATAAGAATTCGCTATTATATATAACTAGCGACCTGCCCGCGGTTTCACCCGCGTATCTTTTGTTCCTGTGAGAATATCGGAAAGGTTTATATATTAAAACCTTCCTCAAAAATCAATATATCTATTAAAAAAAAAACCGCATCAAAATCCGTTGCGTAGTTTTAAAGATTTAAGCATACATAGGGACATAAGGACATAGGGACAGACAGAGAAAGCGACTTTGTTTTATACTATGTAATGATGTAATGATGATACTAGCTGACCCGGCAAACATTTTTTTCCTAAATATATTTATAACAGTATTTCTTTACTATATAATGGTGTTAATATACATATAAACCTTCCTCATGAATCAATCTATCTATTAAAAAAACCGCATCAGAATCTGTTGCGGAGTTTTAAAGATCTAAGCATACATATGGATTAGGAAAAGACAGAGGAAAGCGACTTTGTTTTATACTATGTAGTGATAATATTGAATTCCTATAAAGTATAAGTTATTATCTTCACTGTATAACTCTCTCTCTCTCTCTCTCTCTCTCTCTTATAGAAAGCAAACCAGATATTTTCATTTCTATTTCACATTGAATAGTGTGGTGTCGCGACGATTATTTTTGTTGAGTGTATACAGGTTTTTTGTAAATAATAATAAAAGGAACTTCGTTCCATCCGGGTGTCCCTTGACACCTCTCAAGTTTTTTATTTAATGCTTATTCTTTGATCTACGCGAAAATTTTGATTTTCGTCATCTTACAGCCCTTTCTTGTTGTCCCTATGTAAGAGCTCTCTTGCGAGTTCCTGTGCATAAGACGACCAATAGGTATTATTCCTCTTCATTTACCGTCTGTGTCGTTAGGCATTCCATTAGAACAAGTGAATCACTGGAAAACTTTTATAATCGCCAGAAAGAGCACTAACTATCCATTCCACGTTTTGTTTTGTTTGTAGTATTATTAAGTAGTTATAACATGTTGTACTATTTTAGTAGTTTTTTCTCTTATGTTATTATCTTTTGAACATTTTAGTTCTTCCTTAACATATTTTTTCTTTTTTTATATCATAAGATAGCAAGCAAGCAGATGGGTCTCCTGATGGAAAGAGTTGACCATCGCCTATAGACACCAAAGACGTTAATGGTGTGTTACTGTCTTTTGGCAAGGTCTAACGCCACATGTATAATTTTACCGGCTACCTTACCCTCCAGACGGAACATGACAGAGACAACCACTGACGCTATTGCGGCAGGAATAGGTAAGGTGGTGTTACCAGACCTGGACGAGAAAATGCAGAACTCTACCACCTAGTAGTCACGATGGTAGTGACTCGCATAGCCAATCGGTCACCTTTTACGACCTGCCTGGCAGAACGGCAGTTGGTCTATTCTTCAAAGGAGCCTAGAACCAACACGGGGGAAATTTTTCTTGTTTTGACCTTCCTGGAAGAAATTTCTTTAGAGATAAGCTTACATTTTATACTAATTTTTTCATTAGTGTAAAATATATAAATAAATATAATATATAAGACCACAATATTACAAGACAATCGTTTTGCGTGGATAAAATCTGCGTTGTATACTGATCGAAACATGGCTTAAATTTGCTACAAAACGTCGAAAGCAAAATTTTATTACATAATAATATATTTTATACAATAGCATACATTCAGCCATGTCATCTAAAATACTGTCATCTTGTTGTCAATAAATGAAAACCCGCAAGTTTCACTAATAATATCCGGCTTAAAAGGCACTTGCCGTGACTTACAGATATGCAAATTTACCAATTTCCATTTTATTCGATTTCTCTAACACTATTTATTCATTCGGAAGGCACTATCTGACAGTGGAAAGGTAAGTTTGTAATTATTTGTTCAATCGAATAAATTACAATATTTGTGCTCGAGGCGCCTAGGATAGAGAATGCTTGGAATTGATCTATATAATATAACACTTATATGCTAATTACACTGAAACAGTCAAGTATCTGTGACATAAGTTGGGTTTCTGTGACTTACTAGTGACTTCAATACAGTTTTACTAAGTGTCTGGCAGAAAACAAGATATTGATTATCCGTTATTTTTCAAAGTAGATTCAGACCAACAAACAAAAATATTTTTATAATATACATCCAATACATACAAAGAGGCGCCTAGGCTAGAGAAGGCTTGGCATTGATCTATATAATATAACAGTGTACAGATTACCCTGAAGAAATCAAGTATCTGTGGCATAAGTTGGATTTCTGCGACTTAGTAGTGACTTCAATTGAGTTTTACCAAGGTCTGGCAGAAAGCAAGAAATTGACTCTCCGCTATTTTTCAATGTGAACCCAGACCAACAAACAGAAATATTATTTATAAATTATAATATATATCCAATACATCCTACTAATCCCACTATTCCTACTTCCTAGTTCCTACTAGCTCTACTTTCTAATAATCTTTATTACTTTATATCATAAATGCGAAAGTTGTTTAGATGTATGAATATTTGCTACTCAACCGACCGATTTGGATGAAATTTGGCACAAATGTGGATGACCTGAAATAGCACGTAAGCTACTTTTTTTTAGCACAATGGCGACTTTTTTCCCGGAAGAATTAGTTATTCCCGCGGGATTCACCACAAACGTTTACAATGCAGCAGGCTGCACAGTACAGCTGATATAATAAATGCCGAGATTTGTTTGGATGTACGGATGGATGTTCGTTACTCTTTCACGCAAAAAAGGCCAAAGCGATTTGGATGAAATTTGACACACGTGTAGATCATGACCTGGGATAGCTTATATGATACTTTTGATCCCGAAAGAATAAGTTATTTCCGTGAGTCTCATGAAAAAATTTTATAATGCAGTGGGCTGCAGGATGCTGCTAGTAAATTATGTAAATGTTTAAATTACCGTATACACATACATATCTTCACTCGAGATCCCGACGGGGTAGACTAAAAGGTGCGAATGTCATATGTCACGATCCTTGCAGATACATATTTTGCTACCTCTACATTCATTACTGTCTTCATTCAAACACGCGGTTTGCAGACTTCATGCTATCTTTCGGACATATACACTTCTTTAATTGAAGCTGGTTATTAATCAAAGAAAAAAATCCGGTTCTTTTGCGTTAATTAAAAGGCATATGTCTAACTTAAATCAAATATTTAAATCATAGAATGCAAACTTAGAAACTTATGCTATACTGAAGCCGTGTTAGACGATTTTTTCTTTTCCAAATGTCCTTTAAATTAACCAATTCACGGGTATTAATAAAACAAATAAAACGTATCTTTACTCCCATATACCCAAAGAGGTAGGCAGAGGTTCCGTAAAAGCACCACGATTAACCGAAGATACTTGATCCCACAATGTGACAAGTGGCAACCCTATCGCCAAACGAGCACTTATCCAATCGTGGGCAACGTTGTTTTTATCAGAAAACTGCAAAACACATTTTCGAACTGCCTGATCCGGGAATAGAACCCCGGACCTCAGTTGCTCAACATCGACATCGGACCACTAAACCTCAAAGGCGATAGACCATTTTTTCTTTCCAATTGTCCTTTAAATTAAACATTTCACGGCTATTAATAAAATCAAATCCACAGATAAAACGATAGGCTGTATAATAGGCCGTCATAAAAAAATTACGTCCAAAAACACTTTATACCAACGCAACGTGATATCCATACTTTAAATTCCCATAAACTCGACGACAATAACACCATATCGGATCGTAAAATTTTATATCTTAATTCACCTTTTATTTTACACCCTTTTGTTTTAGCATCGTATAAAAACATATTTGATGCACTTCGGCCTGTCAACGTGAAATAAGAGTTTTTAATTTGGACAGTAAAACTTAATTATAAAACGTTAGAATAGGAAGCGCGGGAAAATTGCCAAACTTTGTTGTATTAAGGAGGTTTTAATTGGTTTTTGTTAGTTTCTATTAACATGTCATTCTGTTTTTTTTTTAAATGTTAGTTTTCTGTTTTATACAAGTCGTGCAACACGACTGTATAAGAAGGGTAATGTTTTTCGAATGTGAATAAACTTCTTATACCTCATAGTACAAGCGGGGACCGTTAAAAAGGGTGAAGATCGTGTATAAGAACAAAAATGGACTTATTGCTTTTTGGACATTAGCAAAACAACAATCGATCGGTCTGGCTATCTTTAACATGTCCATTTTTTTAGAATAACTCGTTCCTATTTTTTTTTTTGTAAAAGCGATGTGCAAGAGATAAATAAAACGTTTCACTATTTGAAGGTGTATTGATCAGTAAAACATAAAAATTTAAGTCTGGGATAAGTAAAATATTAAACATAAAAAAAGGAAAGAAAAAAAGAAAGTTTCTAAATTAAATTTTTATGTTATTTTTTTATTTATGCCAGACTTAAATTTTTATGTTTTATTGATCAATATACCTTCAAATAGTGAAACGTTTTATTTATCTCTTGCACATCGCTTTTATAAAAAAAAAATAGGAACGAGTTATTCTAAAAAAATGGACAAGTTAAAGATAGCCAGACCGATCGATTGTTGTTTTGCTAATGTCCAAAAAGCAATAAGTCCATTTTTGTTCTTATACACGATCTTCACCCTTTTTAACGGTCCCCGCTTGTACTATCATACGCAATAGCGTCTACCGTCACAAAGCTTCGTGCAATGACACGATAAATGCAGATGTGACCTATACATTTATCGTGTCATAGCGCGAAGCTTTCTGACGATAGGTGCAAGTGCGGCCCCAGCATAACAATAAAAATGCAATAGTTTTTATGGGTTATTGTTAGTTGTAACTCAATAAAGCGACAACAGCTAAACGAGCTGACTGAATGGAGCGGAATCTGGATAATAATTTGGCATAGCAATAATACTTGTATAGCACTTAGGCTATTTTTAGTTTTTGGATGTATGAGTATGCATGATATTTCTGAAAGATGTTAAAATATAAATCTCCTCACATAAAAAAGTTCCAGACAGAATAAAATATAATCAATTATATTTCTTACTTTTATTATACACACTACAAAAGTTGTGTATATAACGTTATATACACTAAAATAAATATATATTAAACGTTATTCCTAAGGCACTACGTCACTATTTAACTATTTTAAGCAATTTATCATAAAAAAACAATAAAAATATATTTATTTAACCCGTTTAGTAAAAGCTACAACATATCGACGTAGTAAGTGTTTATTCTTCCCAATACATAAACGAATATATTATTATTATTAAAAATAAACATCAAGTAACAATATTAATATTTTCTAAACAATTTTATAAAATGTTTTGATTATTTGTTGAAACCACTTTACAATACACTTGTACTTTTATTCCACTATAAGTATCCACTAAATTAATTAAATTAATCGACCGGTTTCGGTTTTTAAAGCATCTTCAGGACATAATATTCTGTACCGGCCTAATTAATTTAATTAATTTAGTGGGTACTTATAGTGGAATAAAAGTACAAGTGTATTATAATTTCAACAAATAATAATTGAATTTTACCAAGTGCCGGCGATTGAATATGTAAAATCTATTGAAGTGTTTTGGTGTTTATATAATATATATTTATACATTTGTATGTTTTCTTTACATATTCCTCAAACAACATATTATATTAAGATTAATTTAACTTTAAACTACGGTACTATGAACTCGCACTATCTGTCGGTTTAAGTAAGCTTAATGCGTCTAGAATCTAGATCATAAATGCCGGTACCTTGGTGAGTTGCTTGTAAGAAATAAATCGGTTAAATTCATAATTATAGTGTTTGATCTTCTTCCATTTTAATAATACTTATTTGGAAGACTAAAAACTAACAAAGGTCAATGTAGTTGGGGCTTACACTAAATATTAGTTATAACAACATAATTACGTGTTGCCGGTTTGGGTCTAGGCGTTTCGTGAACACCTATAATAACAAGTTACGTAATAGTCTAGACATAAATGGAGTTTTATTATGATTGGAGCAAAAAGTTCACGAACAAAAAATATTTAAAAATATATGGTATCTTAGAAAATAAATAATTTTGTTTGCATTTAATGCGCTGCCATTAGTGTCATATCGTTCATCTAACTGAGGTAAAACTATGTCAACTTAATTATTACATAACAAGTTGAAATATACGGCGAGTGTGTTGTGCCGGGGATTCTTTTGTACAAATATAAATAAATATTGTCAAATAGTAAAACAAAGTAATAAAGTCATTTCTATCTATACATATAATAAAATCGTAGGAAAGTCAAAACTGTACATTGAACATTTTTTAAAAGAATACTCGGGGCGTGATCTACCATCGATATTGAAGGTAAAAATAGAGTTTTTAGAATTTTTGTCTGTTTGTCTGTTTGTCTGTATGTATGTCCGGGGTAAACTCAAAAAGTACTGTATGGATTTACTTCAAATTTTGCATGAATATTACTAACAGGTCGGGTCAACATATAGGCTACAATTATCACGCTATAGGTGATAGGTGGCTGAGAACTCTTTTATATATATATATATATATATATATATATATATATATATATATATATATATATATATATATATATATATATATATATATATATATATATATATAAATCGGTTAAATTCATAATTATAGTGTTTGATCTTCTTCCATTTTAATAATACTTATTTGGAAGACTAAAAACTAACAAAGGTCAATGTAGTTGGGGCTTACACTAAATATTAGTTATATGTAACAACATAATTACGTGTTGCCGGTTTGGGTCTAGGCGTTTCGTGAACACCTATAATAACAAGTTACGTAATAGTCTAGACATAAATGGAGTTTTATTATGATTGGAGCAAAAAGTTCACGAACAAAAAATATTTAAAAATATATGGTATCTTAGAAAATAAATAATTTTGTTTGTATTTAATGCGCTGCCATTAGTGTCATATCGTTCATCTAACTGAGGTAAAACTATGTCAACTTAATTATTACATAACAAGTTGAAATATACGGCGAGTGTGTTGTGCCGGGGATTCTTTTGTACAAATATAAATAAATATTGTCAAATAGTAAAACAAAGTAATAAAGTCATTTCTATCTATACATATAATAAAATCGTAGGAAAGTCAAAACTGTACATTGAACATTTTTTAAAAGAATACTCGGGGCGTGATCTACCATCGATATTGAAGGTAAAAATAGAGTTTTTAGAATTTTTGTCTGTTTGTCTGTATGTATGTCCGGGGTAAACTCAAAAAGTACTGTATGGATTTACTTCAAATTTTGCATGAATATTACTAACAGGTCGGGTCAACATATAGGCTACAATTATCACGCTATAGGTGATAGGTGGCTGAGAACTCTTTTATATATATATATATATATATATATATATATATATATATATATATATATATATATATATATATATATATATATATATATATATATATATATATATATATATATTTGTCGGCTTCATACTATACATTTACATGTTTGTGTCTTGATCATGAAGCATTTTTGTTTCACTTCAAAACAAAAATACAACTAAATTGAGAACCTCCTCCTTTTTGGAAAGTCGGTTAATAACCAGGAATCACAAAAATTACAACACTGTAAGTACGATGTTTAGAAATATAATATTAGTCTGAGGTAACAAAGTACAAATAATACGCGAGGCGCCAAAAGTTTTTTTATAACACTCAAGCAAAGAATTTCCTTCTAAACTGCCACTTCATTGAGTAATAAAATGGGGAATGCATTTAACCAAGACGTTTTGTATGACAATATTTTTCAGCGTCCTCGTAACAGAGCTCCCGTAAATCTGTCCAGACTAGACTCGTGTAATTGACGTATTTATTACGGAATAAATAACTCTCGAAGAGCGTAAATTAGATGGAGATTTCTAATTTGGCATAAACTTGGTGTTTGAAACGGTTAAGCTGTGTTTGGTTACAAAAATGGCGTATAAGATTAATAATATTCTTGTTTAGTTTGCAGGAAGTAAGGGGCCTTCCATAAATTACATTACACGTTAAGTGTGACATTATGTGACAAGTAAAGTCAAGAGCTTTGTGACGTCACATGTTAAAATCTAAAAGAAAAATTTATATAAGTATATGTTAACACAAAACTTAAAAATATTGCTTACTTAATCTATATTTACAAGGCTAAGTTTAAGTCATCAGTAATTAATTATAAAATTGAAAAATACATAACGTGACAGCAAGGGTTTCACAAGTGTGACAACCTGTGACAAAGAGGAGGGGGAGGGGTCCAAGATCCTAAAATTTATGTGACGTAATTTATGGTTGGTCCCTAAGGGAAAATGAAGTATTATAATTATTGAAGTGACTTTTTTTGAGACGGTGTGAACTGGATTTTATAAGTGTTGTTTATAAGAGTTGCAAAAAAGAGAACTACAATGTATAAGATTATTCTACTTTACTAAAATGTTACTTTAAGTGAACGAAGAAAAAAATCTTACTTTAATGGTTTCAATTTACCACTGTCTCTTTCGTTCTTTCCTATTTCAATCAATAACTCTTACTAACTTACAAGCGATTTTTACACGGCTGATTGTCAAAGTTGAAATTAAAATTTTATTAGTCTAAAAACCTATCACAAAATATTTTTGAAGTGAAAACTTCTTTAGGCGCGTTGAGCGTTTTGGTAGAGGGTAAAATCCTCGGTTCGCGTCACCGACATGCTAATGATAATACATAGTATATCTATAGCTATGTTTTGCATATAGTTTTAATTACTCTCAACTTAATAGTTCCGTTTTCACTTCTATCGGCAGTCCCACGACTGCTACTGTTTTTTAAGTTCTAAGAACTATTAAGTTGAGAGTAATTAAAACTATATGCAAAACATAGCTATAGATATACTATTATCATTAGCATGTCGGTGACGCGAACCGAGGATTTTACCCTCTACCAAAACGCTCAACGCGCCTAAAGAAGTTTTCACTTCAAAAAAACTGTAAACCGGTTGACCCTGCAAGCCATGCCTAAAATTTCCGCTAAATTGAGGTGTTTTAAGCTCAAAGGAACCTGATCTGTAAATGTTAAAAAATATGCTTAGGTTAAAGCATACATTTTTGGCATTTACAGATAAAAACCAGTCATCGTTTCCAAAATATACAGCTTTTTAAGTTTTCAAAAATAAAATAACTGTCATTTATAAAAAAATAGATTTTTAAACCCTTAAAAAAATCAGAGTCAACAGATTACAGATTCTTGTAATATGAATTTTGTCCCCGACTCAATATATTTTTTTATTTCCCTTTCTGTTATCAATGATTGGTTTCCTCAACGTGCAATGGTTAACAATATGTAAACTCTGGGAATAATTGTTCCTCTGCAAAAAAAAAAGGCAAGTTTACATGCATGCATGCTGTGCAACCTTACATGCATGCTGTGCAACCTTACATGCATGCTGTGAAGTCAATAGTTTCGCCTATAGACACCTTTAGTATCTATAGGCATTGATTTCTCTTTCCATTAAGAGATCCATCTGCTTGTTTTCTATCTAATAATTTTTTTCTTACGTAGAAAGAAATCTATGCATATCCGTCACAAACTAAACAAATTACAAATTTCTAAGAAGCGGCAAACGGCAAAGATCGATGAGACATGCATCTTCCAAGTATTTTGATTGGAAGCCATTACCAAATTTTTGAGGATTTTTAATATTTACGAGGATCTAAGCTGTCGTCTGCGAATCTAGTGATAACGAATGTGTTGAAATAACCTTTGATGACGAATTTCCGAATACGTCAACGAGGGATTTAACTTTTAGGATTTCAAAAAGAAATCAAAGCCTTTTCTTTACATAAAAAACAGACATAAAATTTTAGCAAAATATTGTAGTGTTGTTCTTTAATGTAATGTAACTAATGTTATACCTATGATCGATTATATTCTGCGATTGATTGATTTCAACATCAGCATCGTGTTAAACTTGATTTACAGGAAATAATGTTAGGAATATTTTAACCTCTGACACACAAACAAGAATATTTTAAGTTTTACGTGTACTAAGTATCGTGTTCACTATATCACTCCTACCTTCAAAACTTCACCGTTTGTTTTGCACACAAGTGATTAAACTTGCACAAATTGCTTTTATCATTATCAAGCAAGTAACGCATCATTTACGACTTTGCTAATTAATGGTGATGGTAACATCATACCAGCCTGAATTCTGTCTGACTATTTGTCAACATGGTTATCTGGAGCCTTTGTGAAGCCATCCCATCTGCGTACTACTAGACAACTGTTTAAAGACGATCAAAAGCTGAACGTGCTCTACAGTGATAACTACTAGGTAGCTGAATTCTGTCTTGAATTGCTGAAACTTTGTTGTTTTTTCGCATCATATCACTGTTTATCGCTGTCTTGATTTTCGCTTGAGTAGAATAAACTTATGTAGGTTAAGATCTCTGACATAAAGCACTGCTAATATCTTTGGTGTTTAAAAGCAACGGTAGTGGCGTTGTAGCGTCTTAACGTCAAGAGAGACGACTTATTGTTTGTTATCTTTTGCTATAAAAAATAAACTATTAAGCGGATCTCGGTATTCTTGAAACAATCGTGAAACATCGATTATTTAATCGTTTATAAAGTTGATAGATGACTTCGATTTTAAAAATATCTCGCTAAAGCAGATCATTATTTAGCAGTCTGTGGCATTCAATAAAAAATAAAAGTCAAGTTGTCAAGGTTGTAGATTTATAAGTTTTCCCTTGGGAACTATTCGACCGACATTTAAATTCAGTAATCTGATTCATGTTTTATCTAAGTTATAGCCTTTTTTATTAAAGTTGATTCTTCTAGAGTCTAGACTTTTGACTGCTATAAATGATTAAAATATCTACGTAGGTACATAGCTCTGTCAAAATATAATAATTTTCATATAAAATCTGGCAAAAAGGTAAAGTTCTAAAAATATGTCTAGATTTTGTAAAACTGCCAGCTTTCGGAAAATAAAAACCACTGATACAGAATCATGTGTAATCTACTTTTTTTATAATGCTTTGTTCTTAGCGTTAGACTGTTTTCTGTTGTTGTTTTACGACTACAGCGCAATACAAAAACGTCGCTCGGGCAGATGACAAGATTAGACATGTACATAAAACAGACCTTCAAATTAAACACCACTACCTACTCTAGTTAAAGATATATGAATTTCGATTCGCCCTACAGAAATTTCCGCGTTATCTAACATAAGAGTTAAAACGGAAAATTAAACTTATTTTCTAAAGATGTCATCATAAAATCAGGCAGAAAGGAGACGCTACAGACTAAAATAAAATTCTTTATTTTATTGCATCACGATAACTTAATCAATACTTATATTTTAAATGCGAAAGTTAGGTTATTTGGAGAATGTTTTGGATTTAATGGATGTTTGTTACTAAATTACGCAAAAACGGTTTGACAGATTTGTGGGAAATTTTTCACACAGATAGATGACCTGGAATAGAGCATACGATCTATTTATTACGGAAAAAATAGTTATTTCCGTGGGATTTACGAAAAACTTTATAATGTAGCGGGCTGCATGTTGCAGCTAGTTGAATCTATACTTAATTGGTTTGTTAGACATGTCTTATATTTTTTTGTAAAATTGCCATCATATTGAAAAATAAAGACAAGAGCGGTTAGCGAGTTATCGCTAATGTTCAATATTGAGTTTATTTAAAAAAAAATAAGCATTTTTGCGCCAGATAAATAATTTTCCGATAGATTTATATGAATATCACTTTATTATACTCTAATAATCTCAGCTTTATGCCAAACAATTAAATAATGTCATTTAAATTTTTAATTTGTATTTAAACAAAAATTCTAAAATTTTTGATATTGGGTCGAGTCTAAAAATTCAATACTCTGGTTTTGGTCCTTAACAAGTATTCCAGCCGTCAATCTGACTTCCATCAATTGTTTTTAACATCGATCGGCAGAGATAACCCTCTATGCAATAGTGATGCCCTTTTGTACTTTAGTATCGATAGATCGTTTGAATATTGTATCACGAATTATGTGACCCGAGGTTGATGGGATTTATCGCTTAGGAATCATTTCAATTTGATCTTTACAATTATTCTGGAGACATATATAAGTATGACAAAGAATCACGAATTTCATATTGAAGCCAACTACAGTCTATAAATTATAAAAGTAGATACACAATTACATGAGTTATTTCATCTTAAAGGCATTTTAAATCAAATAAATTATTGTATCCATATTAAATATTTTTACAAGTCAAAAATGTGTTTTTCCAGTTTTCTGATAAAAACAACGTTGCCCGTGATTGCATAAGTGTTCGGTTGGCGATAGGCTTGCCACCTATCACATTGTGGGACTAATGTGTGGGTTTCCGGAACACAAATTAATTTTAACAAAAAATTAATCTGCGTTTAATATAATTTTTACAAGCAAATAATCTGTTAAACACAGATTGCACGTTAAAATTAATTTGCGTTTCAGAAATCGGCCGTATCCTCGGAGATACGGGCGTAAAGATACTTTTTTTAATAGTTTTATAGAAAAACATTGTATTTTTTACGCTCATTTATTTTACTAATGTATAAAATATTACTTATGTTTAGATATAGCTTGATATATTTTATTACTAGCTACACTGTGCAGTCCGCTGCATTATAAAAATTATTAGTGAATCCGCGGGAATAACTCATTTTCCGAGATAAAAAGTATCTTATGTGCTATACTAGGTCATCATCTACCTATGTGCCAAATTTCATCGAAATCCATTCTGTAGTTTTTGCGTGATTCAGTAACAAAAACCCATCCACTCAAACACTTTCGAATTTATATAACTAGCTGCACCGTGCAGTTCGCTGATTTATAACAGTTTTTGGTGAATCCCGCGGGAACAACTCAGTTTTCCGGGATCAAGAGAGACAACCCTCCAAAGATGTTACCGCATGAATAGTAACTCACCATGCGTTGATCTCAATGTGGCGAGGTGTTAATGACACATGCATAAGTTTACCGGTTACCTTAGCCTCCAAACCGTAACACGACAGTCACAAGCTTAACGTTATTGCGGTAAGAATAGGTAAAACGGTGGTATCACATCGGGACGAGATGTCGCCTAACTTACCACCTACATATGGCAGTAATGCCATATGTGTAATTTATTACACATATGGTAAAGCTAAACCCGGCGACATGTAGCAGAATTGTATCATTGTAGTTACATCTATCAATGAAATCAGTACAATCGTTTGCCTTTTACTGTCTGGTAGAAACGCAGGTGATCTGTTCTTTAAATAACCCGGATCAGCAAGGATAAGTAGTAAGACTCCTCAAAATTACATCATCGTCTTGGTTCGGGCTCCGTTGAAGAATAGACCACCTGCCATTTCGCCAAGCAGTTCGTAAGAGACGAACGATTGGCTATGCGTGTCACTAACTTCGTGACTACTAGGTGGTAGAGTTCTGCATTGTCTCGCTTAGGTCTGGAACAATCGCCTTACCTATTCCTCCTGCAATACCGTTATTTCACTTGTTACTGTCGTGTTCCGGTTCGGAGTGTAATGTAGCCGGTAAACTTCTGCATGTGGCATTAAGACCTCGCCACAAGACTAGTAATGCACCATTAACATCTTTGTTGTCTATAGGCGACGGTTCTTCTTTCCATCAGCAGAGCTATCTACTTGTTTGCTACCTAATGATATAAAAAGTAATATTTGTATTATTTTACAACCCACATAAATTTTAATGAATGTACCTGCTTAAGTCCAAGAAAGTAAAATTCATTACCTCTTTTCGGCTCGATAATGGCACAAATATAAGACGGTGATGTATCGTTTGATCTTGAGTCGTTATTAATAATTAGGTGAAAAAAATATTTCGCGTGAGAACGGGTAATTTAAATTTTAAAGACTTCTCAAAATTACATGACAGCTGTCTGAGGATTTGTAATAATAAAGATCTGCTCGAGAACATAATTACTGCGACATTGTTTTATAATCGTGTTTCGAGAACTTTTTAAGTTGGGTTATAAAGTGTAAGTTGTTACTAATTTTTTAAGTCGTGTTTTATGTGTACCTTATGTGAAAAATTTAGCTTTAATAGAATCTAACAAAACATTATAATTTTTTAAACAAATTCGAATGTAATATGCGTAAATATTCGCGAAGAAGAAACGAAGCTTGTTTGTATATTTTATGCAACGACACTAGTAATTTTTAATATTATTTTTTTAATTACTCCGGTTTTAATGCCTGAAATTAAACAAAAATATATTTTATATTAAAAATAAAAATAAGAAAATAACTTTTGGTATTTAGTAAGAATAGACCTTAATTTTTAATTTATCGATATCGATACCTTCTATAAAGGATATTTGACGAAGATTTAGTAGGTATATAATTTAGTACTCCGTTGACTTTGACGTGAATATGAATGAAAGATCACCAAAATAGATATATTATTCGATTCTGGAAAGATATTAGTATCGGAGGACTAGAACCAAGACATACCATAAGTACGAGGTAATTATCAAAAGTCTCCGCATTCGGTGTGTTTGTATTAATAGAACACTAGTAGTAGAACCGTAATAAATAATGTAGAAGTAGTGAAGTAGTCTACTTTAATTGTTATTTACTACATTAAATCCATTTGAAATTATTTCCACGTGAAAATATAATATTATTTTTTTCTAATTTTACTATTTTTATTATTAAACATAAGAATTCATGTCGTTTTCAAAAACGGCCTACATGATATTATGTTTAAACTTAACTTATAGAAACGTTTCTATCGATACATCATGACATGTTACGTGTTTAAGCTTACGTTTCTATCGATATTTCATTCAGTCTCTATTGTCAACTTCGCCTCACGCCATTCGTCTATGAACCAATTTTCCTAAACAGCGTAGAGCTATTAATGGAATCGAGGTCTCCTAGCTGATAAGATAACACACTGAACAATATTTGTATCAGCGGATGTGCGGCTGGGTTCTTATAAATTTAAATCACATCTTATTAAGCCTTTAGTAGTTTTGATTGACTTATTAACTTGATTGACTTGAATAATGATAAGGTGCGAAGGTACTTACTTAACAAAGTTTACTTATATAACATTTAACTAAATGCAATGACATAGCAGTCAAGTCATTAATTATTTATTACTGTCAGATTTTCATTAGAGCAAAGAACATTCGTATTTGGTGCCACCACTTTACTTGTTCCTGCCACACTGGCTTTTCTGATGGAAAAAAGATACTGTCTGCTATAGACACCTAAGATGTTTGTGGTGCGTTGACATTCGGGTGGCGAGGATGCAATTTCTAGGGATGGGCCGAAATTCGTTTTACATTCGGTTTAACCGAATTTCCAAAGCCAACCTTCGGCATTCGGCCGAAATTTCGTTAAAATGCTGAACATTCAGCACTAGAAAAAAATAAACTGATTTAAAAACAAAAATTCATCAATAGATGATACTAAATCTTCCCCGAGCAACATAGGCTATTTTATATTTGAAAAAAAAAAATAGATATCCCAACCTAAATTGGAACAATATAACCCAAGGTATCAAAACTTTGCGATAAGTCGTTATTTCGCGTATGCTACAAAAACCACTGACGATATACTTAATACAAAATAATTTTAGTACGTTCGTACTTCGTAATAAAGTCACGACATGTCGCTCTCGGGATAGCGCGTTAAAATTGAACCGAAGTTTTTTATTTTCACCGAAAGTGGTTTGAACCAAATTCGAATTTTGGCCGAGCAGCCAAAATTCGAATTCGGTTCAAACCACATTCGGCCCATCTTTAGCAAATTCACATTCAAACTAAACGTTCAAATATGAAATTGCATCTGACTTTGCGTCTGATTTAGCTTCCAGTGATAAGTGCGCTATCGCGGCTTGAACACAAAGTGGCTCTAACGTGTAGACAATGTTACAAAACTCGAGCAAGACTTGACAGAACTCTTATTTTTGGTTTGTTTTGTTTTTGAATGTTTATTATACTTTATTAAGTACATATGTATGTGTAATTGTAGTAGAAGATATCACTCACCTTATTATCAGTTTTATTTAAGTAATTTTGTTGTAAGTGTTTTTTGTATGAATCTGTTCACCTTTTAGACATTAAATATATTATCTCTTAACTTTAAAAAATGCTACGTTGGTCTTTCTAATGGGTAGTCTATTCACCGTTCAGTTTAGTTCACATGATCATTAAACTGGAAACCGAAACAAATATCGGTTTCAACTGCTAGCAGTGTATTTTATGGATTGGGCAAACTGGACTCTAATAGTTATTGGTACATCAACAACCCCGTGTCTGGAAAACATGCGTAAAGAATAAAAATTAAAAAGTCTTTTTTATTGCTACAAGCAAGCGATATTCGTTGCCGAATTGGGGCATTGTGTTCATCTCGCCAGTCCGAGAATCGATCAATTATTACGTCTACTAAATAATACTAAAAGTAATATATAGGTAACTAAAAATGTTGTTACTACCATATAACTTTTCAAACTCCATTTTGGTAGGATGACTGTTAAGCGGAGTCTACATTATTCATTGATGTATAATTTTCTCCTTAAAAAGTTTATACGCACAAAGTTTCCCCTCTGTGTTCAAAGTTCATCCAATAGTTGTAAAAACACGAAAGACAAAGTTTTGTTTTTACAAATGGAAAGAAAATCCAGATTGGTTATGAAGTTTGACGACTACTACTTAGTTATAATTATTGTAATAAGTAATTCTCATGTAAGTGACATTGTGTCTTTTTGGAAATAAATTTCTTTAAGTAGCCTTATATCATAACCTGATTTCCAGGTAGTTACCTGATTTCCAGGTTAGTTATGATATAAGGCTACTTAATCATAACTAACCTGGAAATCATAACTAACCTGATAATTAAATAATTAATTAATGGTTTGTCGGTATTTTTATTTTTTCAAAGAATCTAAGCCAGATTAAAACTAGGTAACTATAAAGCCAGTTTTGTGCCTCGGATTGAGCTTTACTGATTTCTAAGATTCAAATAGATTAAATAGCCAACCAGTTTTACATTTTATTGCGTCATCAGGGTTATTATACGAATTCCCAACAAGAATGTTATAATTATTAAATATTTATAGCATTATTGACACATTTAAATATAAAACCAGTTGGTTATCTTATATTATTAATTAAAAAATAATAAGAAGTAAAATTTCTTTGGCATTATGACAGATGTCGGTTAAGTTAAAAATAAATTAGTCATATGAGAATTTAAAAAACCGGGCAAGTGCGAGTCGCACGAAGGGTTTCGTACCATCATGTTTAAAAAGTAGGAAAAAAAAACATGTTTATTGCATGGGGACTCCTTAATATTTTCATTTTTTTATTTATAGTATTTGTTGTTATAGCGGCAACGGAAACTTCGATTCGAGATTTTTCGAACATAGAAAAGATGGGTGTCTCATCAAAACGAAGCGGTTGACAAAAATTCTTTTTGTTATTAATCAAAGATAAAAAATTTCCTGGGACCACGGTCTATATTATATAGAATACTATTAATATATACACTTATTAATATCGAGTATTTTAGTAATGTATGTATATGTATACCTAACTATAACTTTTATTAATATTTTTTTATTTATTTATTTGTAAACTATTTATTAAAAAAAATCATAAACATTTAAAGATGTAAATATTTACAAACCAGATGTAAATATACACGCGCCATAGTCCCGTAATGCACTTCCGTGGCATTGTCATCGTTCAAACTTCAGTTAGTCGCGCCTAAAGAAGTTTTATTTCAAAAATACTTGTCTGCCTCGTGGTCTAGTGTAGCTACTATCTATTTCATTATCACATCTATTTGGTTAAATCATGAGATTCTTGGTTTTTCGAAAAAGTATAACTATAATGTATTTGTTTTTTATATCATAAGATAGTAAATAATCATATTATAGCCCTTCTGATGAAATGAGATAACCATCGCCTATAGAAACCAACAATGGTAATATAAATTTACTAGCTACCTTAACCTCCAAACCAAAACACGATAGTGACAAGCACTGACGCTATTGCGGCAGGAATAACAAAAAAATATTGAGGTTATTTCAAAAGGAAATGCTTCTCTTTAAAGTTTAAGTTAACATAATGAATCATCAAGATTTTGCACTAACAAAAACAACATAAGTTATAACTTTGAATATACTCTGTAGTCGAAACTAATGTCAAATGTTAGCTGAAGCGTCCTATTTAAATGCAATTATGTCGTCTCAAGCGCTTTATAGGAAATCATATTTCCTCCATTAAATGGGAAATTAATTTCATAGTTTACCGCCTGGGGCACAGCAAATTCTAACAAATCCTATCGCCCTACACATTGTTTAGACCAAACTCAATGGGTGGTATCTGCGTTGACCGTCTTTATGTCATTCATTGTATTTCCAAGCTAGAATCATTCATAATGTTGGAATTGTAAAATTTAGTGAGAAATTTATTATTGTTACAAATGGTTTGATTGTTTGAGTATTGTATTAAAGATATGATTCTCTACAAGGGCAAATCCGTATTATTAATTTTAAGTGAAAATGCGTGGTTATATCGTTCCTTGCGGAGTAGGCAGAGAGAAAAGAGTGCTGTACATCACGATTCCGGTAGATTTTCTTTTACGTCTCCATATTCACACGGAAAGGCTGGTTTTGTATGAAGACGAATTCATGACTCTAAAGTCTAAATAAACATGGCGGTTACAGAGATTTTTGACACCTCTGATCACCAGTCACCTTCAGACAGCACTTAACAAAATGGTATGTCAGCTTTGGTCTTCCCCGGTACCTATATATTTCCACGTTAGCATTGCACATCTGTTTCGCTAATCTTTCATCTGCTAATATTTAGAGTTCAGTCCCAGTCTCCCTTTTTCAGTACAGACGAACGCGGTCCGCGAGTGTTACACCACATGTTTTCCATAGCAATCTCATATCGACCGTATCATTTTATTTTTATCCCCTTTCCTAAAAATCTAAATAAATAAATAATTCGTGCAGGTGTGAGCAGCTTGAGGCGGCCACACACAAATATACATATATAGTAAAAAATTGCAGGACGAACCGTGAGCAGGTCATTACTTGCTCAGCTTTTGTTGAGTGCAGTCCTGACTGATTCACCTGAGTATAAATAATTATAAATATTTCTGGAGAAATTAAACAAATTGATCTTAAACACCAAAGCAAGAAAATTGTTTACTTGTGTTATGGGTGCTTGGGATGGGGCGGTTCAACGACTTCAGTTGCATAGGGAACCATGAGAGCTATGATAGGGGATGACCGCCACGATGGTCGAGTGGTTAACAAACCTAACTATCGAGAATCGATGGGCCTCGGGTTCGATTCTCGTCAGAGACAAATGATGAGCATAAACGTTTGTATTTCTAGGTTTGGGTGTTTAGTACGTATGTGACTGTATTTATATATCTATTTCCATGTATTAGTATCGTTGACTAACACCCATAACACAAGCAAATAATTTGCTTACTTTGGAGTTAGATTAGTAAGTGTAATTTGTACAGCAATGTTATTATATTATTATTATTTTCTTGTCTCGGCTTCGGCTTTTTTGCGCTAGAAAATAAATGCGCATGTCAACTTTAGGCTAATAAGGTTAGGAAAAATAAAATTTGGAATTAATACTTCAGGCCATTAGAAGGACATCCAAAAAACACAATCATATAATAATAATTTAAAAAAATAGTTCAACTTAAACATCTAAAATCTATTCTTATCACTTTAATTATAGTTTCAATCGATTTCATAAATATTCATTTATGTATGCAATCGATTGAAACCAGCTATAATTAAATAAATCGATTTGTTCTCGTATTTAAAACTACCGTCCTCATACATGTATCAGCATCCGCATCTGTTTGTTGAACATATAAGGACGAATAAAGCGATCTATAATCTCTATCCGTTTAACCGACATCGAACAACTTGTTACAATGATGTTTTGACGCACAAATCACAAACAACATAGACAGCCGCCAACAATTTCAAACAAGTACGATAACTCACAAAAGGTATTGAATACGTACGAAAGCTTATGTTAAGGCCTGAGGGACAATCTACGAGGCATTAGTGCGCCTTAAAGCAATTCAGTTATAAATATTTATGAATAAAATAGCCAATTTGTTTGGCGGCCAACGATATAACGGTTTTGCGGTTTCTCGAGTACTAAAAGGACCAATTTAAGTCTTAAATAATCCAGCTTTAAAGGTACTCGCATATAGACGACTTTTTTGTATAGCAAGCCAGTAGATGGCTTTTCTAATGCAAAGAAACAAGCATCGCCTATAGACACAATATGTTAATGGTGCGATGCTTTCCGTGTGACGAGGTGTTGATGCCACATTCATAAGTTAACCGGCTACCTTACCGACACGTCAATGACACGCTTTGACGTAATTGCGGCAGGAAAAGTGGTGGTAACAGATAGGAGTGAGCAGTGACGTAACTATACCATCTGGGACCACGACTTAGCCAATTTATGGTACCTAAAGTACCATAAATTGGCTAAGTCGTGTCTAGAACCTATTGAACACGAAATAAAGAAAACAAAACTTGTTTTCTTTATTTCGTGCTATTGAAGGTATTGACGTCAGCTAAAGTGCAATTACCGTCCGTGCTAGCCCTTAGTAATATCGGACGTATGCAACAAGCTTTATATTCGACATGTAAAGACCATCCAGCTGACAGTTTTATCGGAAGCTGTATTGAGTATAGAAATGGATAATAGGGCACCATTTCTTATTGACCACTTTTACGCGTGCATCTATAAATCTCTCTATACTGTCTCCATGATCAGCCCATTACGAAAAATATACCTGGGCGACCGAGCTTTGCTGGATGTTCTATAAGACTGAAATTTTCGGAAAATGAATTGTCAATTCTTTTCTTATTTTAAGTGAAAGCGTCTTAAGCCACGTTGAGCGATTTTTAATTATTTCAAAAGTTCTAAGTACGCGTGACGTAACGTTAACCAAATTCTTACTGCCGTGAGATGTCTTACGCCACTTACATCTATCTACCTACAATATGAATTTAGCTATGTTGTATACCATTAATTTACTTGTGCAGTTTTAGCTAAAGTTACTGCCCTTTCATACATGTTTAATTTATATTTTTTAAAGTATATTAAGAAACATGAATCACATAAGTACTGATTGTCATTCATTGACGACGCAATTTTTGCAAAATGGCGCTATATGTATAAAATTTTCTGCATGTGTATGCGTATGCAAACAAGTGTATATTATAAAATAAATAATTGTTAACGACTGATGCTATTGCGGCAGGAATTGATAATATGGTGGTACCAAACACAAGATAAACGTTGCAGAATCGAGTAATGAAAAATTCATTCTTTACAAAAGGCTCTAATTCAAAAATAAGTAATTCCTACAGTTGCATATGATGTTTAAATTAGACATTTAATCTGATGGCCAACTCTACCACCACGCACGCTCATTGGTTTATTCAAATAACATACGCTCATTGGTCAATTAAAATATGTCGCGCCTCCCCTTCGTCACGTTACGCAGTTCACGAATCATCCACATATTGCAGGAAAACGAGAGGAAAGACTTTAAATATCAAAAAACATATCATTAATATTTTTTTCTGTTTGTTTCAGAAGGATCTCTCGGACGACTGTGTGTTCGATGAGCACATAGAAGAAAACAACTACAACACATACTCGCGTATACGAGGCGATAAAAAGACCTTCTTAGCTTTAGATAACAGAGGGAAGGCCAGAAGGACACAGATACCAGTAAATAGGCCATTAGGGAATTTATCAGGATACGCACTCACGTTGACCAGGCGATGGGATGGCCCGAAACAAACGCAATGCCCACCTAAAAGGCATCGAGGGAAGCTGAAACGACCGCCGCCCTTCCACAGAAATTGTCAACGACGCGTCCAAAAGCAAAATCTGAGGAAGAGGAAACACAAAAAAGCGAATAATCCGAAAAAGAAACAACGTCATCCGAAGGCGAGGAGAAAATTCGAGAATGGTACAACAACGACAACGGAGGCCAGTTGGGACGAGTCTACGATGTCCACAATGTCGACCACCGATGCGGAGTTTTTTCGGTCAGCGACCGCGCAAGAGGGACGCGCGTGAGTCGATCGCTGGTCGTTGTGGGAGCAGCCGTCGTCCTCGCACAGTAGCACCGTTCCACTCTTACACGTGCAAGAATCTCTATACCATTCCTCTTCAACGCCGTTTCTTCGGAACGGCTCTTGAAAATAATTAGCGTCGCTCTCTTAGATTAAATTTTTAGCACTGTCACTTCAGACGAGTCTTGAGTGCGTGCGTAATACTCAAATCGTAGGTTCGATTCGATGTCCTTATCAGTAACGAATGATATTATCTACCAAAGCTACTGAAATTATCTATCTCAATATATTCCTAGTTCGCTTTAAATCGTAGGTTTATCGGCAAGATTCCAATTGTCTTAGTTATCATAAATTAACTTAGATATAATTGACGACTTAATCATGAAAACTTGTTTAAAACGAGTTGAGATTATCGTTTGGTAAGGTGGAACTGTGTTAGCTAATGTTACTTGTTTGTGGCAATTGATTTCTCATTCGTTTCCGTGCGGTAGAAGCTATTTTAACTTCGTATCTTCTTATCGCCGTTACGCTTGAAATTTATAAAATATATGATGTGAATGAATTTGTAATGGATCGAATATTGTTAAATATTTATCTTTAACTCTAAAACTATATTTTCACGTTTCGTATACTTCTCGAATACTCGAATTGACTACCTCATTTTTTAATAAAATATCACTTGACATTGACAAGTAACCCTGAAAGAATTTGTACTTAGAAAGGATTGTTGAGGTGTAATTTCTTAAGAAATTGACTGAAAATATATGACTGAGTAATCTAGGTTGTTGGTTTCGGAATAGGCTATGATAGGGTAATGTGCGGCGGACGGCTTGCTTCTTATAAGTTAAAACGGTCTCGAAACGAGCGTTCTCTATATCGTATTACAGAGCATTAAAAAGCTACATCGCGGGACACTGAATATTTGTCACCGCACAATAACTTATGTGATTTACGAGGATTACCGGGTACCGTCGAAATGACGATAGATGAGTACGATTGCATGTTTAATTTACACTCGCTCGTTTCGGTCCGTCCAAAATTAAATTAGTGATAATAATTACGAAGTGACTATTAGTTGGTAGTTTTAAAACGTGTATCTAATTTGTAAATTATTTATTTTCTATAGAGAAAGTCGTATTTTGTTAACGTTTTAGTTGATGTTTTTTTTATTCTTGTCTCCTATAGTTCCATCCGTTGTAGATTTGTAGGACGTCATACGCTTGTACTGTTAGTGACCATTAATGTGTATTATAATTATTTAAATCTTTTTAATAGTGCTATGTATGAACGCAAATATATTGATGAATGATATTTTGTATTGTAATTACGTTCTCTTTAAAGACTTCCCGCGTATGAAACGTGATTTTAGTATAATCTTATCTATGGATAAATGAACTGAATCAGCGAACGGCTAAAGATACATTTTAAGCTCAACCTTTCTTAAGCACATTATTGTTTGTACTCAGTAGGTACCTATATTTTTTCTTATTACTGCAGTATTGATCGAAGTGTCGATTTAATAAAAAAAATGTAATTATATTTAGGTAACAATCGGAAAACTATTTAATGTAAACTTATTATCATAATCTGATTTCGTTGAGTAGAATGATCCTAATATAACATATCTGGTTGTTCATAATTTAGGTATTGATTACTTATTTCGAATGAGAATTTGGGTACAACGTTTTTTATTTAAATGCTATATAAACATGAACATTGCTTAACACGGGTGACAGAGTATTGCAAGAAAAAATATGTAATTTTAACGAAAAAGATCAGAGTTTTTCATATATCAAATAAAAATCCGTATATATGATTTCTATTTTCTAACCTATGTTACAAGAAATATCGAGAATATTAAAATTAGAACAAATCGAAATCGAAATTAAACATTGTTTGTCTGTTGAAATCAATATGGTTAACGTATATTTGGCCATAAATGTTAAAAAGAATTGGCGCATTTTATACTAGACAGTTACGGACGTCCCAGACGATCAAGCATTCCTTAGTCGTCACACATAATATGATATACCTATTTAAAACAATTAATTAATCCGATATTCAAATACTTATTTTTGAAGTTCTGATTTTTGAAATTTCACCGTAAATTGAAGTGAATTCAAGTAAATAAGTTCATCATAAGTCAAGTAATTTCATGTGTCAAGTTAGCATTTCAAAGGTGCTCTATAACATATTTTGAATGAAATTTATTAGTCACTTGTCAAAATTTTTATCAGTTTTAATTTTTAGTAAAACTAATAAAAATTTTAATTTATAAAATGTATTTATAATCATTGCCTGGATTCTACAAGATTGTTTGATTGTTAGTGATTTAAAATAAAGTAACTTTTTAAAAACTGTTGCAATTTTAACATTACGCGTCAATAAAATACACTTATTTTGTCGTATACCACAGAATTATAATAGTTCGCTGACGTCAGTTCATACCATAAAAAGCTTTACAAATACGTGCGTATTCTGTATTTATATATGACGTATTATTTTGTATTATCATAAATAGGTTTCTGTGCTAGCTATAAAAGCGCCTCAAAAGCAAACACAAATTGTTTATTTCATTGCCGACGTTGTAAAAATTGTAAGGAAAGGTTTTTATTAATACAGTATTTTCTATATTACAATACAGTGTCTAGTTTTGTAATTTTGTAAATGTATATACTGTGAAAATTAAATGTAGATTTTTGAATGCAAATTTACAAATATATTACAATGTAATAAATTAACATATATTTCAATGTAGAACTACCAACATATTTAAAATTGCAGTAATTACTTAAATTGCACCGAGCTTGAAGTATACCTACCGTAAAATTAGCTAAATTCCACCTTTTACAATCAAAATTGTCTTTGAATTAATTTGATATACTAAACACGTAATAGTTCAAATTAAAATAGCATTAAAAATAATATTAAAAGTAAATGAAAACATTAGTACTAACTCAGTCTGAAGTGACAGCATATGCTAAAGTAAAAATTGATATTAATGTGATCATTGTGACCTAAATGACTCAAGCATTGAATCAAGAAATCAGTTTAAAAAAATATATGCATACAAACAGATACACTTTAAGAAAAACATTAATGAAATTCAGGATACAAGATACTGAACACTTCAAATTTCTGTTGCCAATACCTAAAACCTTGAAACAAACTAACAGTCCTCACAATTATAAGGACGTCCGCACAATTTGATACTATTAGTCACAAGTTTTATTTGTTAACTAAATTCTTTATCACCTCATAGATGTTTTAGACTTACATATATTTGTAAATTGCATTCATATCAGACTTTACGCACGAACCTCACTATTCTCGTTTAACTAGATATTTTTCGAGAAATGTGTAAGTTTGAATGGTATCGAAACCTTGACTTGTAAATGATTTAAGTATATGTTATTCATACGCATGTGCCATAAAATATCTAATAATTATAACTACCGAAACAAAGGATTTTTGCACAATGAACTAGTTGGAATACGACAGGAGTCAAATTTTGAATTGGGAACTAACATTTTTGGTTTTTAAACACTTCATAAAATAATAAGCTCCTCAGAGGATCTACTGCAATCGTTATTAATTTTTACTTCATTGTTACACTTAAATCAGTTTGTTGACGTTTACCAAGACAATTTTAAATTGCATTTTACTTGAAGTATATATAGGACATGTTATACAAGCAACAGATTAAAACATTTTATCACTAATAATGGATCGTCTGAGGAACCCTTAAGAATTTAAAATACAGACTAATTATTTAGCAGAACCGTTAATAAAAACATCATACACACATACACATTTATATACTAATAAATGAAAAATAAAACGATTTTTCCTAAATCTTTTAATTAATATCTTGATAAAAATACAATAAGGTATACTGGACGTCAAATAAAAGATTATATTTGTTCTGAGGATTATACTAATTCAAGTCAAGTAACGAAAGTAGATGTGAAATATATTATTTATTTGACAATTATACAATTATGTTTATAAATGTGATTTATAAATGTGAACTTGTTATAAGTATAAGACATGTACATAGAAAGTATGTGAATGAGTTAGTGTGTAGACAATTCGGTATATAAAGTATTTCTTGGTAATATTTTATTAACCCATTTTTCTTTGAATAGTTTTGCTAAATATACAAATGTTTCATTTATAAATTTTAAAATTTGTATGTAATGACAATATGAAATAGGCTGAATAATCAAATCTCTTTGTCAGATACAGAAATTACCAATGAGGTATTTAGTTTTGTTTCTGGCATTTAATGTAATTCTTTCTTCTGTGATTGATAAAGAGACTGGGCTATTTAAGTCTACTTTATGACGTCGGTCGTCGCTTAAAAGTTAAAAAGTCGTAAAAAAACTGCCTATTAACTTATTTATTCCAAAATTTTGATAAAGTAGCTTTATCTTTAGGTAAAATTATGAAGAAAAGTACCAAAATTCAAATGACTTACCGAATTGTGCATAAGTTTGTTGTCAAAGTTGTCTCTTTGAAGGTGTTGCAAGTCACTTTGCTTAATTTATTGGTTGAATGTGATGTTATGAATTATGATTCAACCAATTTATTTTACTTTATTATGACAACGTAAGAGCTATTTAATCTGTTCCCACCAAACTACGACTCCTATTACCCTGTAATTCGCGATATATATAAGGGAACGTAAAGGGGTAAAACAGTATTAATTAATTTTGATACCTTTACTATTTTATTACATAAATAAAATAATGTGTTCGCGGCTACAGTCAAATGTACAAATTACACTTACTCATTAGCAGTCTAGCGATTAAGATGCGATTTTTGAAAATTTAAAAATTATTTAAGAAATAAGCAATTTAATTTGCTGTTTATAAAATTCCTGCAAGTTGCAATAATGACGCAAGACCGCTAACATGTAAGCGGCTAAGATAGTCATTCAAAATATTTGATATAAAATTCACCTATATAATGTAGTACCAAAAGATTGATCGAAACTATTAGACAATAACTTTTTACAACCTCTTATACCGAAAATAAAACGATTCTTTGAATATTGTGTACTGTTTTATTGTATTACATCCTTATAGTTACTCAGTTTTAAAAGTAAAATATTAAAGACAAAGATTAAACTTTTCCCCTGTGTTGGTCTGGGCTCCTTTGAATAATAGCCCAACTGCCGTTTTGCCAGGCAGGTCGTAAAAGGCGACTGATTGGCTATTACGAATCACTACCATCGTGGTAGTGGTGATACCTACTAGGTGGTAGAGTTTCGTAACGTCTCACCCGGGTATTTTTTTGTACCACCATCATACCTATTCCTGCCGCAATAGCGTCAATGCTTGTCATTGTCGTGTTCCGATTCGGAGGGTAAGGTAGCCGGTAGACATATGCATATAGCATTGCCATCTCGCCACCCGAATAGCAATGCACCAACAAAATCTTTGGTGTCTATAGACGAACGTTTCCCTTTCCATCAGGAGAGCCATCTGCTTTTTGTTATATTATGAGTTAAAAAATTGACCATTATCAAATTGATTGGATGCTGTCTGAAGATAGTGTAAACTGCTTCCGAAAACGACTTGCTTCAATGAAGAGAGTTATGAATGTGGAGGAATAAATGACATTAAGTTCTGATTATGATCTGTGGCACTTGAATATCTTTGCCTGCCTGTAAAGGACTAGGCTACATGCTTAAACCGGTTTCAAAAGTATCAGTTGATAAAGGTATTTAGCGGTTTTTATAAGAGATTTCGCTCGGAGCGTATCTGAGACGAAAGCGCTTCATAAACCTATATACATCGGTTTAAATCACAACCGTGGAATTGTTCCTCAAGCAAAGTGCAGACAAAAATGTCGAGTGGCGGAAATCAAATATGTATTTTAAAAAAACGCTATAAACCGGTTCATTGATTCAAAACCCTTATAATTTTGATTCATAAGGACATCGATATTTTTAAGGTTAAGGTAGAGTCAAACCTTTACAAATGGTTTATTTTGGTATTTAACATAAAGGTAAAAAAATTAACCGGTATGTAAACAAGCCCTGGAATGGATTAGGAGTAAATATATTGTTACGAATAATCTAGAAACGTGTAGAGTTGGAACGCTGGAGAGATCTAGAAATAAAAGAAAGAGATAGCTAATCCTATTGACAAACAAATAGTTGATCTAAGCTATACCATAATGAACTTTGTGGTATAGAGCATAAGGTTGAAAGTAGCGTGTACTAGAATTGATGAGTCATTGATGAGTCACTTGTTCATCCTAAGTTGATTACAATAAGAAGTGATTCATTGTTTTCCGATACATTTAGATTTTTCTGGATCCAGCTAGAACTTTACCTTGGGTATAAATAGAGACGTGTTGACAAATACTGGGCAGTTTTTATCAAGCGATCGAGAGCGATACTTGAAGTGACCCGTGAAGCGAGAAGTGTTTTATTGTGTAGTCAGTAAGTGACTAGTGTGTAAAATGTACTTTAGTATTATATTGTGTTGTGTTGTGTGTATTTGTATTGTAAATACACGGATTTAATATAAGTGGCGTTTTCTTACAATTACGAACCCGAAGTACGTAACAATATGTATGTGTGTGTTTGTAAAATAAAAGATGATCACGCTTCCCTAGGAGAGTTGACAGAGAAAAATCAAAGTTAATATATGTCTCGGTTTACTATAATTAATCGGTATGTTATTTAGTATAATTGAAAGGAGTATATAGTTATACTCCTTTCAAGACAAGTACATAGTTTGTCAGCAATTACACAAGGAAATACAGAGTTATTCTACTTACCGATGAAATGAAATCATTTCAAGGGTTATTTTTAAACCTTGTCATTTCTGCCAGTGCGATAAAACGGTACAACATGCTTTATTTCTATTTTTCGCAATATAACCTACAAATGTATGATATTTTTGACAGTGATAACAGCGTTTGCTCATATGCGCGGCGACACGTTTTCTTCCCAATGGCGTGTCTATTAGTATTCATGTGGTCTGTGGTATTTTCGAAGCTACGAGCACATATTAGGTGCTCGCAAGTTCGATGGCAAGTTATAGATTAACATCCATTGTCAGATTTTTTTACACATTAAGCTGTGTCGACTCGTAGCACGACACGATGTGTTTTAAGCAGGCTGTAAACGCTCAAACAATTTGTCAAATTTTACGTGTTTGGCAAATTATTTGATAGTCTACAGTCATGTTTGACGTGTTTGTCAAGCAAACTACGTGTTTGGCTGTATGTTTGAAAGATTTGACTGACGACGTGTTTGTCATATGTGTTTGAAGGTGTACAGTCATATTTGTTAAACAAACTCACCATTTTGGCGCGTCCGCCGCTGAGACATGTTGTTAGTTGTTACTCATCTGAGCGTCGGAGCGTATCTTCACGGCGAAAACTGGTTTGAAAGTGAAGTTTTGTTTCAGAAACTTGTTGGTACGTGTGCGCTGATGTTTGATAAAAACGTACAAACAAAACGTAAAGTTTGACTAACATGTTTGAACGTTTACAGCCTGCTTAAGAGTCCTAAGCACTTCGACACGTGAATTTGATGACGGATCTGTAAACGGTCACCGATAGCTTTGCGTTACTCATTTTTTCGTAACACTACCACCAGTCTCCGCGCTACTACTGAGATTTTTTTTTCAAAAATAACCTTAATAATATTTTTAGGCTCGGAAAACAAACCCGAGGAATAAACCTCATGCCATGCGCCTTATCAGTAAATCACTAGACCACAAGGCATATTTTTTTATTCTTGCAAATAAAAAACGATTCATTCATTCGTTCATGTTATCGTTTGCAGACTGAGGGGCTAGACTGAAAAATGTAGAACAACTTTTTTGCTGACACAAAATTACAAAATCCGACCACCCGAAGTGATTTTGAGGCACTTACCGATCTTCTTTTTTCAATCAATTCAGCTTGCTTGGCATGGCATGTGCATATTTTCAAACCTGGGTACGCCCATGTTTCTAACATTTTTATCCTTCGCATCATCCTGTTTGTACTTTGTAGAGAAAATGACACTAATAAATGAAAAAAGGTATTTAATACATTGAAAGAAAATTTTATTATAACGTATCATCTAGTTAAATAAATTTTATTTAAATATCATAAAATAATTATTTGTACATAATTAAAAAAAACGGACGAACTTTCTTTGTAAAACTGAAATGTTGACTAGCTAATTTCAGTTATATCGTCTTTGCAACCATGGCGATATTGTTTACAGCCATGGTAGCAAAGGCGCACGCGTTAGTGCAGTCACTAGTGATGGATAGGACAAACCAAAATGATGAGTTTTATGAGATAGGTACTCATTTTGCGAAATGAGATGGGACAAAATAACACCTAATTTGAGGTTGCCCTCAAATGAAGTACACACAAAATGAAGTGATTCATTTGAGGGCCACCTCAATTAAATACACCCAAACGAAGTTTGATCGTATTTTTGAGGAAAAATACGAAGGAGTAGGCGACAACTTCACACTTTGTTACAGCCTCGACAATTTGAAGTGGTACAAAATGTATGTTTGAGTTTATGGGACAATTCATTCATGTATGGGACATTTATGGTGCTTCATGTATGAGTTACACAACTCTATAGTGCACTGGTCTCTACTGTGTAATTAGTGCATATACTCCTTCTCTTACTCAACATCCTTATCTATGCCTGACTTCCATACAAAACTCCGTGCTAAGCTTTTCATTTTATACCCTTATGTCCCATATGAAGTTCCTGTAAAATCTAGTTTCATAAGCTCTCAGGTACTATTCGATACATATACCTAATTAGTTCCAAAAATACAAGATTCTACAGATAATACGTGTCTACGAATAAAGATGGGTTTAAGAAATGGCTTAAGACGATTGTGTTTACAGTATGCTGGTCACCCTGATGTTACATATCTACATATTAACCTTAGTTAAGTCAAAAGTAAAAAAAATTGAAAAAAAGCAAAGTAGGTACGTAATTCCGTGTGAGCCCTGACCAACACGCGGGATTCGTTGATGTCTTGAATCCTCTACATTAATTAAAATATCTTGCTAAATTGATACCAAAGCGATTAACCGTTATTAGAGTTAAGAGAAGTAAGAAATTTAAGACGCCGGGGCGTTAATACAACACTACTAGTCGCTACTTAGATTTTTCAAGACTGAAAAAAACAAAACCGCTTACCTTGACCCTTGTGAGTTCGGGCCAAATCGAAAGAATAGATGATCTGCCCCTCACCCACGTAGTACCAAAGGAGGTCCTAGGTTCGATACCCAGATCGGGCAAATTTGTTATTGAGGTTTTTTCAATTTAGTATAATATAATATTTTTGGGTCATTAGTGCAGTGTTCGTGGTCGACTATGAACGCGTTGATAAAAAACTGTAAACCGATTGACCCTGACCCTGCGGCCATCCTCAAATGAGTAAAAATTATAACAGATTTTTTCAGTTCTAAGATTTAGTTTGTTAAAAATGACAAGCACCTAAAAAGCTCTATGTTTTGGAAACGATGATCGATTTTGATCTTTCGAATGGCATTTAGCGCAAGCTTTGAGATCTAAAATGTTGTTTTAGCTACATATTCGATAGGTTGAAAAATGTCAAATAATGTCAAAACATTTTTTTCAATAATTTTCGTCATTGATAAATTCTAAATAAAGTGACTAATTTTAATCAAATTTATGGTATTTGACAATATTTTTAAGAAGAAAAGTTAGTTTAAAAATAAGAAGTAAGTTAATTGTAAGCAACATAATTTTGATTTTTGAAAAGCTGTAAGTTTTGGAAACTTAACTTGTTTTCGACTTTTGAAAATGCATAACGCGCAGTTTTTCAAGTTCTTAAGTATTATAAAAATTTAAAAATGAATTAATAACAAAAAAAGAAGTATAATACTAAGCACCTGCATTAAACTCTCCCATCGCACTACACAAAGTGAAAACGGGGTTTAACGCGAAGCAACGTTAACTCGATGATTAGCGCGTGACACGTGTAAACCTGTTTCCGATGTCCGCAACAAAATTTTCATAGTTTTATTTCGCCTATGATTCTTCTAATACGTTTAGTACATCGACCACACAGCCCAGTATTACCAGTGATATATTAAGGATATTTGATGAGTACATATTATCTGTCATTACATTATGTAGACTTGATTGTTTTTTTATTATTTATTGCTTTCATTTTATAAAATATTTATGTCGATTGCAAGGAACTTATATACGATAACTGGAATTACTACGAAGCAATATTTGAAAAATAAAAATGTACTTTATTCTGTAACACATAAAGTTGACATTTGTTTCTTACGTAACAGAGGGGAAAAACGTTCTGAGCAAGACAACGACAAGAGTGGATGATGTCCCTTTCTTGCAATTGCCAGTGTAAATAAAACTATCTAAATGGTAGATTTTTACATATTCGGTAAACGTTAAATCCTTTTTATTCATACACGTCAATAAATAAATTAGCATTAAATGTATTGTAATTAACATAGTGAGTTCTAAAATGTGCTTGTTTTAATTATTACGTAATTACTTATGCAATGTAAAAACTGTTTCTCAAATTAGTAGAATTACTTAGTAGTAATTTGCAAACTACGCATGGCCACACTTACATATGGCGATTGGCGCTTTATTTAGTAGAAAGAGACACACTCCACTCATGTCGTGGTACTTTTCGGAACGATTTTGAAGTAGTACGATTCCGGGTAGAATATAACTTCCTTGGTCGATTGTAATTGGCAGGGACACATTGATACAAGCTTAGAGTAATAACGCGTTATTATTCTATGGATACAAGTGCTGTTGGGGCACATTGATACGTACTTGTTTCATAAAAACTAGTAATTATTGTTATTATTAGTTATTGTATAAGTATAAAACGAGTGATGAATTATTAAGCTAATAAAAGATTAATTATAACTTTTTGTTTAGAAGAGTTTTTATGGCATAGTTTAATGCTTGGATTTAATTGTTCTATTTTTATATAAAAAACACAAAAAAATATATTTCAATTAGTACTAGATTAAACTTAAGTACACATATTTTACCAAAATATATAAAACTCATTTAATTTGTAGAAATGTTTCTATGATTCAAATGTATCAATATACCCCAATATATAGTGTGGGGTACATTGATACAAATTTCAATTTTTAGTAAATAGGCTCTTATATTTTTTGTGATTAAATCTAACGGTTAATTTGTGTTTGAAATGTTACTTAAATACATATTGAATTCTAAAATTGGATGTTACTGTCATTAGGTCGTCATTTATTAGGTCTAAGTAAAAATTGTATCAAGGTGCCCCATTTCCCCCTACTATTTTTAGCGATAACCTGGGACCGACGGTATAAATTATTAAATATTAAATTAAAAAAATATATAAATTATAAAGTATTATGTGAACAACACATCAAATATCATCACAACTTTAGACACTACAGCTGTTAATTTACCTAAATACTAGGATAAAAAAACTGTGGGATATAAAGATTATAAATATTTTTTAGTACACAATATCTATGATTTTATATTTCATGAAATAATGAGATCATTTTCTAAAAAGCAAAATTGAAATCTGTTTTCTTCAGTTTTCTTGTACACAGATAACAAATAATTCGACATCACTTAACAAAGTCAGCCATTATCGAATCACGAGTGAAGGTCGCTCGTGTTCGCTCGATGCTTCGTTCAAAACTCTCTTGAACGCCATTTTGTTTCAAGTTTTCTGAGATATTTTGTCGATTCGATGTGCGTTAGTGATCGTTTTCGATTCTTATCCATCAGAATTAAGCGGGAAATTGATCTGTAATCGGTAATCGATATGAAGAAAACTTCATCAGTTGTTTGGCGATTTTTTGATCGTGTTGAAGAAAATAATAGATGTGTATCAGTGCTTTGTAAATTATGTGATCATCAATACAAATACTTTGGGAACACTACAAATCTGAGAACGCATCTCGTGAATAAACATCCGATTCAATGGGAATTACTTCAGAATGGCTCTCTTGACGAATCAACATTTCGATCTGCATTTGATGACGATGAAAGTACAAATCAAACAATAACACCTAAAACTAAGCGAAGGAAATATGCTAAAAGCTACAATGATGACAACGTATGTTACTCTATATCTGTTAATAAGAACGAAGATAGTAAGCGGAATTCCATGCCCATTATTGAAATCCAAAGGGTACCTACATTCATAATGTTTAGGTTATTTACATGTTATCGGATATCAAAGTTTAATAAAATCCATAACCTCCAAATGCGTAAAATCTGCATTTATTGTACAGGTTAACGCGGAGATCAGTGGATGGCCGATTATACACAGTTTCGTATGATAGATTCAGCTCTTACAGTATGTCATACTTGTACGTAGAAACACATTTTGTTTATTCGCGAGACACACATTTCCAAGTAATATGAATTGGTTAACCACAATATCTTACAAAGGTATAAAAGTATTGATCTTTATTAAATTAGATTTAATTAATACTAATTTTCCCTCAAAATCCTAGTCTCTATCACTTTTGGTTATGACATGTTGGTAAAGTTTGTATGTTTTTTTATAAGCAGTGAATTTCAAAGACAGTATATTTTGAGATTAACCAGAAGTAGGCTTTATTGTATATTAAACTAAGCCTCATTTAAGTATTTGGGAGCAGTGTTAGGAGGTATCCAGTATTTAAAATACCATAGTAAATTATGTTTGTCCATATGTTATACCTGAGTAATTCTACTATCTTTAACTCATTGTTATTATCTATATCTTATTTTCTAGTAATTTTAGCTATTTGAGTCACTACCATTGTCACTACTGGGTGGTAGAGTTCTGCATTGTCTCGCCCGGGTCTGGTACCACTGCCTTACATATTGCTGCCTCAATATGTAAGGCAGTGATAGCAAACAAGCAGATGGTTCTTCTGATGGAAGGAATCAACCATTGCCTATAGACACCAAAGATATTAATGGTGTATTGCTATCTTGTGGCAAGGTCTAATGCCACATGCATAAGTTTACCGGCTACCTTACCCTCCAAACCAGAATACGACAGTGACAAGTTCTGACGCTAATGCGGCAGGAATAGGTTAGGTGGTGGTACCAAACCCGGACAAGACAATGCAGAACTCTACCACCTAGATGCCACAATGGTAGTGACTCATATAGCCATCTGTAGCCTGTCTGTCTGTTCTTCAAAGGAGTCCGGACCAACATGGGGGAAGTGAAATGAAGTCAAATTTAGTTTAATAAGCAGTAAATTCTATTTACAGGTATTAAATGTAGAGCAACCTGAGACAGATAATGAAAACAATGATAATGCAAACACTGAAGAGATATTTGTCGAACAATTAAGTAATGCTAGAGGCTCCGATGAGGAGTGGTTAAATGATGAAATATATGAAACAGTGGAGACATATGAACCAAAACGTAAGAAGATGAAATACAAACAAATCAAAAGAGAAGTTGAGACACCTCCAAAATTTTCTAATTATGTTGTACGCTCACCACTCAAATATCAAAAACCAGAAAGAATTGTTATTGACTCATCGCCAAAGAAAGACGAGTACTCGGTGTTTGGAGAGTACATAGCAAATAAATTACGAAAGTTCAAAGGATCCCAAACTCGAGGCAATGTTCAGCAGCTAATAACGACAATATTGTGGCAGGCAGAATATGGTATTTATGACAATATGGACACAGTGAGACGGGTTATTTTGCATTCGGTACAAGAAATGGCTGTACAGGATTCTGATGTTACACATGTCGAGCTACAAGAGACTTCTGAGGGTAAAGATCTAACTGAATCAGAGATACCAAAGGAAAGTAATTAGATTAAATGAACTTTTACAACTATAATAAAATGTAATAAAGATGTTATCCAGTCTTTAGCCTTTGATTTCATACAATGGTAGGTTCAAAATATTAGATCTGATATTAAAACCCCTCTAAATTAGAAAACCCTAATTTATTCAGTGTGGTAATAAAATTTACTTTCAATATTAACATGCAGGGCATATCTGAATAGATTGATTTGTACAGAAGTAAAAATAGTCATTTTTTTAGGTATATTTATGTAGGTAACTTCTTAGACTGATAGTTTTATTTTTGTGTCAATGTTTTGTAGTTTTGAAAAAATGTAAACTTATAATTGTCGCATTCCGGTTTAAAGGGTAAGGTAGCCAGTAGACTTATGCATGTGGCATTGCCATTCCACCAAACGGATAGCAATGCACCATATATTATGTCTGGTATCTATGGGTGACGGTTTCTTCTTCTATCATGAGAGGCATTTATTTGCTTATTTGCCATCTTATGATACTTAAAAAAACTGTCCCAATTCCCAAATGTGTGAGCCACATTAAATAAGTTAGACAATTATGCTTATTTTTATAGTAGACTCATGCATGTGGCATTGCCATTCCGCCAAACGGATAGCAATACACCATGTAATGTCTGGTGTCTATGGGCAATGGTTTCTCTTTCTATCATGAGAGGCATCTGCTTGTTTGCCATCTATATGATACTTAAAAAAACTATCCCAATTCCCAAATGTGTGAGCCACATTGAATAACTTAGACAATTATGCTTATTTTTATATAAATGGTAGAAGGTAACTTTATATGCATCCTGCTATTTGCTGATGTTAAGGATTGGTTTTCGTGTAAGAGTATGTGTGTAAAAGGGTAAGAATTTCACCAAGTGTTTGCAATGAAAGATCATTATTTGATCTTTAAAAGGTTAAAATATTCATGGAATGAATGAAGCCATATATTTTAGAAACTGGCAAGAGATAATTTACGTTCAGACAAACTTCAGGCTGGCATTTGCAAACAGATTCATTCTCTATTCTAAGTCATTTTCATGTAAGTTGATGAATCTGACATCTACATGGTTTAATACATGGACTGAGTACTGAGTGTGTCTACAGTAACATTCTAAAGGAGAATTGTTGGATATTAGAATTAAAAGTTTTCCCTGTGTTGGTTTCGGGTTCCTTAAAGAATTAGCCACCTTCCTTTCTGCCAAGCAGTTCGTAAAAGGCGACCAATTGGCTATGCAAGTCACTACCATTGTAGCTACTACGTCGTAGAGTTCTGTATTGTCCCACCCGGGTCTGGTATCACTGCTTTACCTATTTCTGCCACAATAGCGTCAGTGCTAATCAATGTCGTGTTCCGGTTTGGAGGGTAAGGTAGCCCGTAATCTTATGCAAGTGACATTGAGGCTAGTTCGCTTTGACACTTGCGAGATATTAGGTAATGATGTGTCAGTCACACTTTTCTGACGTCCCGCATAAAATGTCAACATGACAATCAGCTGATAAGACAACATGGCCACGCTCAGCCGCATATTTAGAAAAATTGTAAATAAGGAACAAATTAACCCAGTTTTAGTTAAAAGAATTAGTACATATAAGTGCCATAGTAGTTTAAAAAATGTGTGGACAGCAAGTGCTTGTGTTATTTGTGGAAGTGTACTGTTATATGCCGCGAAAATTAAATTTGGAAACAGCGCGGTTTACGCTCTCAAAGTAAAGGTGGGTTTTTTTATATATGAGTTCTATTATTAGATGCTCAAACTAAATGTTAGTTAAAATGTAAACAATCTTAATAATATTGGTTACATTAACTTAAATTACCAGTTTTGGTATTTAAAAACAGATGCGCTATTTTCTACTCGCTTGCGAATTCACAAAAGGTATTGGGATTTTTAATTTAAGCCGTGGTCAAAAATAAAATATGCATTTAGAAATGAAATTTATGGTACGATTTAGCTGAAAGTAGATTTGCCATTTACAAATTAAGCGTAAATTACAAAACGCAAGTTTCAATATTAACCTGTTTTATAGATAGATGAAATATCATGATGAATAAACACACAAATCCAAATGATAAAAATTACGTAATACTTAATCGTAATATTTTTATACATTATAATCTATCAATAAAAAAAGTAAAAGATTTACATATTCTTAATATTCTGAATAGTTTGATGATTACTCCCAAAACTTAACCGCTGATCAAGACAAAGCTTGAGTTTGATGCTTTAAAGATACATAATTATGTATGTCCACATAGCATATGATAAGTGTGAACATTGTTTTTCTAGGTCTGCGGTCAATATGAAGTAATTTGTAGTACTATAACTGATAGGAAAGAAATGCCATTAGCGGCACTATACATTTGCTTAAAAAAATATGATAATATATTTCACTATCTCTGAGTTTGTTTTAAGGTGGCATCTTTAAGTAGCCCGTACACACACACACACCTTATGTGCGTTCTCATTCATCATTGACCCCACACACAAAATATATACTCTGCCTTACCTACTTAAACCACTATTAAATTCATCTTAAATTTTAAATGTAATAGCATTGAATAATAAAATTTTGTAAATGGTAAAATAACAACTTGGTAAGTAAATTGTAAACATTTTATTTGAACAAAAAATGAGATGATATGATAGCTTAAGGCAATTGCTAGTACACTAGCTTATACATGGGGCACACTAAAAGTTTTGCACTTCTAGCTAATCGGACCTATTTGAATTTCGAATTTTATATTTTTAAAACGTTGCAACCTTCTTAGTAATAAAAAAAAAACAATTGGCGGGAAATAATTTGATATGTTTTTTTACACACATCAAAGTTCTACGTACGCAACGAAAATGGAAATAATTCAAAAAGATTTTAGAGTGATGATTTTTTATGATTATAAAAGTTCTCTTTCTCTGCAAGACTGTGCCGCTCGTCTTCAAAATGCGTTTGAGAGAGAAGCACCTTGTTTGTGCACTGTGAGGCGATGGTTTGCTTAATTTGAGAGGTCGAGTTTCTTTACATGACGAATTTTGTGAAGGGTGGCCTTCAACCGCTATCAACGAAAATAATGTGGCTACTGTTAAGCAGTTAATTGAAGAAAACGCCCGGATTACCTATGAGACAATTCAAGGACTATTGGGGTTTGGTATGAGCGAAATTCAGAAAATTTTACATGAAGAAATGAAAGTTTGGAAACTTTGTTGTTGTTGAATCCCACATGAACTGACAGCGGAAATGGTGCTCGTGTAGGAGACTGCGGCTTTTGGGTCGTCTTTCGCGAACTTTTTCTAACACCCTGGGTAAACAAATGGTAGAATACCACTCGGCATTAACACTCTTTTGATCTTCAAGTGGAAGTGTACAGATGGAACCCATAATGATGAGAAAAAAACGCGATTATATTTTTACCAACGTTTCTCATCTGTCTCATTCCACGTTTCGTCTCCTGTGACAATGTCATAAACAGCATTAGAATGTCTGTGGTTATACTTCAGTAGCATCTGTGAGCACCATTCCACGCGAGGCCGCTTCTGCTCAGCTGTCATTTCATGAGGTATCCAAAGATAACAAAGTTTCCGAACTTTCAATTTCTCGTGTAAAATTTTAGGGAGGTCATCCTCTCATCTTTTTACCTGTCGTCCATGGCTTCTTTTTCCGTCTCATGGATACCACATAATTATTTCATTTGTCCATTTAGGGACTTTCGTTCTTATTGTGTGTCCAGTCCAATATAATAATTTTTAACCCATTGCGCACCATTTGCACACCATTATCATGGTATAATTAGTTGGTAACTTGTAACATCTATCAATATTTTTCATTTCATTTTATTACTTTGACTTGGGCGCTCATCTGGCACTTCGATCTGGCAATGCTCATATTGCAGTCAAAAGTATAGCATAACATAAGAAAACTTAAGTTCATAATTTTTCAAGGACAATCTGTAAAATAATTTTGTTACCATAGAAGAACGAATCAACTGGTATACAAGAATAATTTCATGACAACTGGATATTTCATCTATATATATACATATATATATATATATATATATATATAAATCAATCCTTATTTTCTATGGTCATGACATCACGCGTGAATGGCTGGACCGATTTCCCTAATTCTTTTTTTATTGTGTTTGTAATTACCAGGAGAAGGTTCTTATAAAAGAAAATATTAGGAAAATTGCGTGGAAAATTAGAAAATTTAAGAATACTTAACACCATATAAATTTCAATGCCCTTACGGCTGCCTGGAAGGACAATCCCATATACTTATATAAATTACGTGTCACTTTGTTTGTTTGTCTGCTATGAATTCCTAATAATATGTATGGCAAAACAATGTTTGCCGGGTCAGCTAGTTCTTATATAAAACTTATCATAACAAAGTGAAAATTTGTATTTTGTTACAACAAATCCCTTACTGACTAGATTGAGAACCACCTATACAGTGATAACTGGCAGAAAAGTAGGTAGAACAGTAACAGATAATTTAGCAAATGTTTTAAAGCTGGTATTCCAGGTCTTTACAGCAGCACTGGTTCAGCTTTATGACTGCCCTTTTACAAACACTACATGATAGTGTGTATGTATGTGTCACATTATATTGTGTGAGTCGCAATTCACAAATGTCGCCTTCAATCATACATTTGAAATTACATAGTACATAATTAAGATTATTTTTTGTTTGGAAAAATTTGTCTAGTTATCAATATCCAGAAAATAATTACATGAGTACGATCGTATTAATAATGCCTTTAACGATCAATTGGGGATTTGTTATTCACATCTATATCTATGCATATAAAAAAATTGTAGGAAAGTCAAAACTGTACATTGAATATTTTTTTTAAAAAATGCTTGGGGCGTGATCTATAATCGATATTGAAGCCAAAAATATAGTTTTTAGAATTTTTGTCTGTTTGTCTGTATGTATGTCCGGGGTAAACTCAAAAAGTACTGTATAGATTTACTTCAAATGTTGCATGAATATTACTGATAGGTCAGGTCAACATAAAGGCTACATATTATCACGCTATCACCTACTGGGAAGGAGCTGTGCGGAGTAAACAAAGTCCGCGCGGACGAAGTTGCGGGCAACAGCTAGTTTGGAATAAAAATTGAAATTACAAAAATTGTAAATAACTAAAATATTTTTGCGCTTGAAGTTTTGTATAAAAACAGTATTGGTGCACCACATAGCAGTATTTTAGGACCCCTACTGTTCCTCATGTATACAAATCCAGTATGATCCCCACCCTCTATTTTATATGTGGAAGACAAAACTGTTTTGATAAATGTGAAAACATAAACAATTACGAAAATGAAATTAAATGTACAATAAACAAAATAACTGAATGGTTACAGAATAATAATTAATTTGAATATTAAGGTAAATAAAACTAATTTAATACAGTTCAGTAATACTAATAGGCAGAAAATACCTATTGAAATTAAATATAATAATGAAATTTAGACTGGATGACTCGTCAGAAAAACCATCGAATATGTAGGACTAAACCTAGTGTAGACAAAACCTTTTCGTGTTTTTCATAAAATGATTAATCGATTAAAGCAAAAAATAACTATTGTTATTAATAAAATATTTTTCCTTCACCGAATTAAAATGTTCGCAGCCCCCTAACTTTATTCGTCCAAACAAAGCTGTTTAAAAAATTCAGCTTGTTATTAATAAAAAAAAGTTTATTCCTGGGATCACGGTCTATTATATACTCAACACATTCCACTTCATCTACAAATTACAATAGCTAATTTCATAACCTAGCTAATGCTGCGCCAACGCTATTCTGAAACCTTATTTTCAGTAAACAGCTGGACACTTACAACTATCACCTTTTATAAGACTGTCCTAATCTCCAGTCTCCATGGCACAAATACTCGCAAATTAGGTTGTATAAGTGCCGCCATTTTGCGATAAATCGTTTCGGCAAGCGTATCACCTAACGCTTACGGCTTACAATCCGCCAGCGATCAGCGAAAACTTAGCGACGCGGGGCGGCGGCGAGAGCAGCGCGATCTAAAACATGGATTCTTATTGAAGTGAACTGGATAGCGATGCGAATCATAGCTATTTTTATTTCACTATCACGTGTGAATTTGTTTATTGTCACTGTTATATCACGGGTGATAAATCACGACCGTTATATTTTATTAGTTACGATTATTGTCACAGTGGGTGCATTTTATTTCGTATGTTATATCGCCGCGCAGTAATTACTAAATAATAAGTGATTAGTAAAATGAAATAACATATTAAACATATTCTCTCTTCTAGCTGGTGGCACGGTGTTGTTCAAATCTTGTTGCTTTGTCTCTTTCCCACGATGGGTTTCTGCGAATTATAAGCATAAGTATAGCTTCTCCCACGTGAAATTCAAATCACGCTCGCGTTATATACAGTGTGTAAAGAAAACCCTGTCGGATAATTAAAGCTGTTATTTCGTACCGTAATGCGGTTACATATTATGTGTAATTATTTTGTGGATATTAATTAATTAGTTTTCCCAATAAAAAAAATCTTAAATGGTAGTTTCATACATTAAGTATAACAACACCTACAGATAAGTAAATTCTATTATCAAAGTATGCCGCACAAGTCGGATGCTACCAAAGGACACGCGGCGCGTTTTAAAGTGCCTTTGTAAAAGCCCAAAAACAAATAGCGCGCCTTCACGTGGTGTTTGTGCGAAAGCCGCCAAAGCGAAACAATGAAACAAACAGCGACAAGGTGTTGTCATTTTTAAAATATTTGCTTAACTCTAGGGAAATATAAGAAAAATGCGAATATTAAAAAAAAGAGATCTTTATTTTTAGAAATAGTCATTTTAATTTTTTATTCAGTATAATGCCTTTAACCAACCAATATGCCTCTTTCGGATCGGAGAGGGTTTTCTTTACACACATTGTATAACTGGAAAGCTTATAAACTTTTGGTTCAATCCCTCGTTAGGAACTAACGAGATGATACTTTCTTAAATTTTAATTAGAAGTACCATTATATTGAAATTTGCACTTGCGTGCCCGATTTTATCGATAACAGCTCTAAATAACTTTCCAAATGAACGGAGTGACAAGCGCTAACGAATGGTCAAAACAAATCATCGAATGTTTCGGCCCATAAACCGGAAAGGGCGGCTTCATTATCAATTTACTGACGCGATCCTTCTAAAACACCAAATCCTTCAAATCCAGACCTTAACCCAAAGACAACATGTCCTCGACAACATTTTCGTAAGTGCTGTACTTACGATGCATATAACTGGTGTGACCCGTGAATTATTTTATGACGAGTGATATAACCAGTGATGCGTGAAATGTGCCATGCCTAGAACTGGATGACAGCGGCGCGGGGAGCTGCGTCAGAACGCTTAATTGCACCGCTCTCGCCGCCGCGCTGCAGATCTCCGACATCCTGTTTGAGACGTAACGAAAAAATCGTCAAAAACGTCGCCAATTGCTTGCTGCTTTTTGCAATGTCACAACACCAAAACTAATCAAGCGGCAACGACTGCCACTAATATACAAGGCTTTTATGTGTCTTGCACTAACTAAACAATTACGATAATTGCGCAATGCAAGTTACATGATAACCCAGTCGCTTATATCTCCGTAACCGTAACACTTATGGTCAAAATGGTCAGAATCTTTATTGTAGATAAATACATTTTCTATCTTTTCTTTTTAGCAAAAAAACCTTTTTCAAAAAGAATTTTTTGCACATAATCACTACATATTAGAAACAAAAGAAAAGACGGGTAGGCCGCTAGTACAGTTTTATAAGTATTTTGTGCAGGTCCTACTGAACCTATCAATAAAAAAAATAACTGCTGCAATTTGCAAGAAAAATTCCTCTATTGCCTGTACTATTTAACCCATTCATTGCGGCCGACGCCGATGGGCGTTTTTTTTTATTTCTTAACAGATGCACTGGACGCCGATCGGCGCCAAATTCTTAATGAGTTTATTTTCAGCAAGAATTAATTTTTTTAAGAATTTCTGCAAAATAGAAGTTTATTCTTCCAATAACTACGAAATGCTGAGTGAAAACTTTCCGTGAAATCATCTCTTCAGAAATTCAAATATTTTTGATAAATTGCGGAAGATGCCGATCGGCGTATATCAGAAATTAGCAACATTTCTATTTGTGTTGCTTTTATATTTTTATATGCATACAGTTTTAAGGGTTTATATGCATAATTTAAACAATATTGTATATTTATGCATTGAGCTGTAAGCTTATTGCGTTACTCATCTTTATATCACCATCAGTTTTATTTGTTTGATGAGTGAGAGATTTTTTATAATTATTAAAAACGACCATTTTTAACAATTTTTAACAACCTGGCCTTAAAACACACATTTGGCACAAAATATATCGCACCTTCGTTAAGACAACATGTATACATTTTAAGAATTGTAATTTTTTTATCAAAGTTTACTTAAGTATTTTTATAATTATGACCCTAGAAATCGGAACTTAATGGAAATCTTTGTTATGGGAATTTCACGAGCAATCCTTCAGATAGAAATGTACTTCAATAAAACACATTAGCATGCATAACTTATTTAAGAATTTTTAATATTTATTTGCTCTTGTACCCAAAGGTACCTTTTAAGTGTAGATTACTACTCAAACAAATTCCTAGTTCCTAAATTAAAATATAGACTGTATTATTGAAAATATTTTATTCAGTGGTGGCGCTAGTTGGCAGCTGGATTCTCATAGAAATCAATCTAATAAAAAACAAATTGAAACAAAAAAACTTCTTAGAGCAAACCAAAAGTTATTTTCAGAGTTTTTTTTTATATCATCAGATAGGAAACAAGCAGCTGGGTCTCCTGATGGAAAGAGTCAACCATCGCCTATAGACACCAAAGGTGTTAATGGTGTGTTGCTATCTTGTGGCGAGGTCTAATGCCACATGCATAATTTTACCGGTTACCTTACCCTCCAAACCGGAACACGACAGCGACAAGCACTGACGCTATTGCGCCAGAAATAGGCAAGGCGGTGGTACCAGACCCGGGCAAGACAATGCAGAACTCTACCACCTAGTACCTGCTTATTTATCAAAATACATAATAATCATCAAAAGTATTTTGCGAAAAGAGTGAACAATGACGACTATAAAAATATGCTACAATCTAGCTAAAACGATAACATTTTATGATTTTGCAGCTAAATATAATATTAAGTTTTAATATATAACTAAAAAATTACCGAAGGTTGGTGCACTCTGGCAAAATCAATAAATAATAAGAAAATTAAATTTAAAGACAAATATCTATTAAATATTGGGACCATTTGATGCAAAATGGTTCATAATATATTATTTTACTTTTACTCACTGTTTTCGTCCTTAATTTTCCACCACAACACTGATTTCTTAAGTTTTACCAGTTTATGCTTACTAACCACTTGTGACAAAAATATATAATGATTTATTAAAATCTGCGTATATCTCTCTACAATTTACAAGCTAATCAACAAAACTAAGCAAACCATTCTTGAAATCTTATTCGAGTGCTAAAAACGCCTATAGGCGTCTAAAAATTTCCATATCAGGTGCGGCGGACGCCGATTGGCGCTCCTTTAAAAATGACTGCCGCATCTAAGAAGAAATCGTAGTTCCGAACGGCGCAATGAATGGGTTAAACAGACATGGATTTTAGATCAAACACACAGTTTGAGTATCGCAGTAATTTCAGTGAACGTGTTTAAACACGATTAATTCTCAAAAGGCTTTGTTAAAACGAAACAATGAAAAAATGTAATTATACAACAAAACGGGACATTCGAGTACAGAAGTGTCTGTGCTAAATTTAAAAACTAAAACCAATATAAAAACCTATCTTAGTGTAATATGACCGCCTTGTTGATAGTATAGTCGGCGTATATGCTTAACAACACTGGTTGAGATGCAGCGCGGGGTTGATTCCTCAAAAGACAGGAATTTGTGAGATAAGTATAAATCTTTTAATGTATGGGTTTAGGTGTTTTATATATACATAATATATCAGTACTTTGTAGTTTCCCCGTGTTGGTTCCAGGCTCCTTTGAAGAATAGACCAACTGCCGTTCTATCAGACAGGTCGTATAAGGCGACCTATTGGCTATGCGAGTCACTACCATCGTGACTACTAGATGATAGAGTTCTGCATTATCTCGCCCGGGTCTGGTACCACCGCCTTACCTATTCCTGCCGAAATAGCGTCAGTGTTTGTCACTATCGTGTTCCGGTTTGGAGGCTAAGGTAGCCCGTAAACTAATGCATGTGGCATTAGACGTCGCCACAATATAGAAACGCACCATTAACATCTTTGGTGTCTATAGGCGATGGCTACTACACATACAAACTCTCACATTTATAATATTAGTAGGGTTTTTTTTATTTTTGCTCTGAGCCATTTTGTAGAACTGAATATTTGCTTTTCTACCAAGCGTATCGTAAAAAATAATCAAAGGCTAACAATGTTACAGTCATCACAACTAAGTATTTGCAAGTTGAGTCATAAATGAAAAGTCTCACCTAGGTAAGGATCCACCGCTTTGCCTATTCCTGCTGTCATTATTTTAGTGCTTATTTCTGGCAATAGCTGCAGGACACAGCTAGAATGACTTATGTAATATATATATATATATATATATATATATATATATATATATATATATATATATATATATATATATATATATATATATATATATATATATTTTAATGATACATTAAAGATAATAAAATATTTTCTTATATGAACTCCGATCAGTGAACGATCAATATTTTATTTTAATCACTGTAGGTGACTGTACGATTGATATGTTAATCAGTTTGTAATATCAATCTTTCGCAGTGATCTTACGAATCTCTTTGATTTTTTACACTCGGCTACGCGACTGACATTATCTATGAACTGTCACACGTTTGATGGAACGATTCGCTATGCTACGATATTTATACCTTCCGATTAATTATTTTTTATATATTATGGAAAAGCAAACAAAGATAATATATGGTTTTCCTAATGAAGAAATATCAATTGCTTATAAACATCAAAGATATTAATGGTGCGTTTCTCTCCGTGTGGCGTTGATGTAATACCATATGCATAAAGTTGCCGGATACCTGACTCAAGGGCGGATCCAGCCTTCGGTTCAGGGGGGGGGGTCATATATACAATGACCTTTGGGTCCGGTGGGGGTCACATATTTGAGGTTCAGTCATGATAGGCTCTAATCCTTATCTAATTCTAATAAATTTATACCTAGGCCCTTGCTCAGGGAAGGGGTCATTGCCCCCCCCCTTGGATCCGCCCTTGACCTGACTATCCAAACGGCCGGAACACGACAATATCAAGCACTGAGGCAATTGCGTCAGGAAAAGGTAAGGATGTATTAAGCCGGGCGAGACATTATAGAATTTCACCACAAGGTATCGGCGAGTTTAACCAATTATTCGCTTTTTACGAACTGCCCAGAACGAAGGTAAAAAAGGGCCCAGACATAGCACCTAGCCTTATAATAAGGCATCTCGTAAAAGGCAAATTATGCATGTAACATTCCCACCCTCCAGCGTGGATGGCAACGCATCATATTTGGTGACAATAGGCGATTATTTCTTTCCAACAGGAAAAAAATGCATGTGTTTTGTTCTTGCGTTTGAGTCTTGTTTTTTATCATCAAAAAATGGCAATTGCCATCCGTGTGGCGAAATGCTAATTCCACATGCATTTACCAGCTACGTTACTCTTTAAACTGGAACACGACAGTGGTGACAAGCACTAACCAGTGTTGCCAACTCTATATGATAAAAAGTCGTTAGCGTAAGCTTGAAAAGTCGCTAGATGTCGCTAGCTATGGACAAAAGTCAAAAGTCGCTAGAAGTCGCTAAATGATCCCAAAAAACTGAGTGTTCGGCAGAACACTCAAGTCTCAAATATACAATACAGTACATAAGTACAGCATTGGGGGAATCCCGGCTTAAGCATAAAATCCGGGCTGCACACTGTTGGAAACAAGCCCTCCACATGGGTCTCAACCTGCGGTTTACAACAGTGTAAACACTTGTTTCCAATTAAAATTTATCTGAACTCTACCAAGGTCACCCGTGTTGGAAGCTTGTTTCCAACAGTGTGGCTCGGCAATAAAAATTTATGGTAGCGTTCCAAAATTAGATAAATAATAAGCCTTTACCTATTAAATTGCCGTTTTGCATGAAATTAATGAATTAATGAAGCTTTTAATTCTATATTTTTGAAGTGAAAACTTCTTTAGGCGCGTTGAGCGTTTTGGTAGAGGGTAAAATCCTCGGTTCGCGTCACCGACATGCTAATGATAATAGTATATCTATAGCTATGTTTTGCATATAGTTTTAATTACTCTCAACTTAATAGTTCCGTTTTCACTTCTATCGGTTTTATTACTTTGACTAGAATTTGTCTCATTCAAAGGCTACAAGTGGGATAAAGATAGATTTGTCAGAATGATATCCGATTTCGGAACGAAGTCCTGAATATAGAGAACATAGATTTCTGGGCTGAGATCTTGCCATATTTTGTGGAGGTTAAAACACCTATTTATTTTTTTGTTTGAACTCTAGAAGTCGTTAGAATAGTCGCTAGATTTGTTTTGTCGCTAGACACATAATTTAAGCCGCTGTAGAAGACCAAATGTCGCTAGACATAGCGACAAAGTCGCTAAATTGGCATCACTAGCACTAACGCTATTGTGGCAGGTATAGGTAAGACGGTGATATCAAACCTGGGCGAAACAATGCGGTTCTCTACCACCTAGTAACAGCGATGGAAGTGACTCATAGAGCCAATTGTTCGTCAAAACACAGGGGAACAAATGCCAAACGCTCTAGATATATCGTGAAAAAATTAAAATATGCCATATTATGCTGAATCAGAAACCAAGGTTTTAAATACCAGGCATATCCAATTTAAACTATGGTCCCTGTTATTCTACAAAAAATACCACCAAGGTTATCGTTATCAGGTCAGTAAATTGTGGGTCGCCATCCATCTTGCTAACTGACGATCAGGCCAATCGTGGTGACCGTGAACCTCTATTGATTTTTTACACTCTACCCCACAAAACAACTGGCGTGTTGATATATTTTTATACTTTTCAAATATTAATATTATTATGCCACTCTCTACCGCGTAAGGGATCAAAGTTCATTTTTTTATGTTTAGTCAAGATAGTCCTGCCTATCCGTATTATAAATGCCGCTGTCTTGTCCTTTGGAGCAAAGGGAATTTAAATACACAGAAAAGGCGGGCCAATACTTCCGTAAGCCAAGTATCAATTTATAAAAGAGTTTTATTTTGTAATCTAAAACAAAACTTATCCCTTGTTAGTACAGTGCTCCTATTCACGTTACAAAACTGCATTCGAATCGAAGCGTTTAGGTTAGATAAGGTTCAAGCTCAACCTACAAACAAATTACGTAATTTGTGATTCAGATTCACACCTTAACGTACAAATAAATTACGTGAACTGCGATTCAAAACTGACGCTAAACCTACAAATAAACGACGTGAATTGCGATTCTAAACTGACCCTAAACCTACAAGCGTGAATTGGGAATCAAAACTGACGCTAAACCTACAAATAAATAACGTGAACTGCGATTCAAAACTGACGCTAAACCAACAATTAAATTACGTGAATTGCGATTCAAAACTGACGCTAAACCTACAAATAAATTACGTGAATTGCGATTCAAAATCGATGCCAAACCTACAAATAAATTACGCAAATTGTGATTCAAAACTGACGATAAACCTACAAATAAATTATTTAAATTGAGATTCAAAACTGACGCTAAACTTACAAATAAATTATGTGAATTGAGATTCAAAACTGACGCTAAACCTACAAATAAATTACGTGAATTGCCACTCAAAACTGACGCTAAACCTATTAATAAATAACATGAATTGCGATTCAAAGCTCACGCTAAACCTACATATAAATTACGTGAATTGGGATTAAAAACTGACGCTAAACCTACAAATAAATTACGTGAATTGCCACTCAAAACTGACGCTAAATCTACAAATAAATTACGTGAATTGGGATTCAAAACTGACGCTAAACCTACAAATAAATTACGTGAATAGTCACTCAAAACTGACGCTAAACCTACAAATAAATTACGTGAATTACGATTCAGAATCGCGTAGTGCGTAGCGTAGTTACGCTAGTTAGGCAGAGTTGGTAAAGGATTAGAGCCTATCTTGACTAAACCTCAAATATGTGACTCCAATGTGTGACTCGAAGTCTGGATCCGTCCTTGCCTGCTACTGATGTTTCTATTTTGGGAGATAAGTCAGAAATACGTTAAAGTAACACTTGTCGAGCCCAGATATCAAACCCGGTTTGGAGGGTAAGGTAGGCGGTTGACTAATACATGTGGTATTATCCCACCACAAGGATAACAACGCACCATTAACATCTCTGGTGTCAATACAATAGATGATGGTTGTACTCTTTCCATCAGGAGATCCATATGTTTGATGCATGCATGCTTGATCCATATGCATGTAAAAAGATAGTCGTTAAAAATGGTAAAGTTCTTGTATTGGTTCAAACCATTTTGAAGAATAGACAAATGGCATGTCCGTCAGTCAGTTCGTAAAACAATTAAATATCAAAATTCTTACCATCGTGATTATTAGGCGGTAGAGTTTCGCAACGTTTCGCCCGGGTTTGATACCACCCTCTTTCATAAAAAAAGCTGCAATAGCATTAGTACTAGTACACTTATGCATGTGGCATTTCATCCCGCAACCGCACGCATAGAAACGCACCATTAACATCTTTGTTGTCTATAGGCGATGGTTCTCCCTTACCATCAGAGGAGCCATCTGCTGGTTTTGTTGTCCTAATTTAAAACGACACCACAATTGCAACGCACCATTAACATTGTTAGCCAAAACTCACTATTTGCCTTTACTGCTGGGTTTACTTTACCTACCAGGCAAGAAAAGTAGCGCGATGATATTTATTTATTAGTTTTTCATGGTCGTCGTGTCCATTATCCTCGTATCGCTGACGTTTGGATAAACCCACATCCTATTCATCACAGACCACTTTCCATATGGTGATGATAAATAATTCATTTCGAGTCCTTGTGTGGTCTTTGCGTTTTCGGCCTAGATCATATATATTAGGGCTGGTCAACCTTCTTCGTAGCGGTCGACTTATATTTATGTTTAAGTTATGTTCGACATTCAATGTTTTCGTGATTCGTCAATTGATTTGCTCTTATTTTCATAAAAATGGGAATCTTATTATTTACTAGCTCCTCGAAACTTCGCTCGCTTTAATATTTCTTTGTCTATGTCTCGGTGACTGACGACAGTACTTTTTTTAAGGTAATAGGTATTTGTGGGTCCTTTTTTAGTCCCTGACAACGTATTCGCAAAATTTAGCAAAGCAAACAAACAAACAATATGATAAAAAGGACGATAAACAAAAGTATGCAGACAAAATGCAAATTTTATTATTTTTTTGTTGATTTATCGTTTAAGCACGTATTTTAATGCCGTTTTGATGAGTGGATAGAGCTTGGCTTTAAACATAATACAGTATTTATTTAATCTAAATTAGTATGTCAGAAAAGAATTCCTCTTTTAACGATATTAAAATAATAACTAATTTTGATACGAAAGAGTCGCGAGCTATACTCAACTATTGAAAAAAGATTGCTGAAATATTTTAACGAGTATATATTCGTATGATAGAAACTCATTAACTAACGCTCATAAGCGTAAAATGACGTTTTCTAAAAGTGAAATCTCGCTAGATCGATTTATCGCCCCTGGAACCTCCTGCATACTAAATTTCATAAAAATCGTTGCAGCCGTTTCCGAGATTCAGATTATTTATGTATATAATATACAAAAATTGCTCGTTAAAAAGTATAAGATAGAAAATTAATATTTTTACATAGAAACATTTTGATGAATTTTTCCCTGCTAAAGTTTTAGAAAGAAATGTAGTAACTAGTAAGTGATTTTTGCGTCATCACGCCTCATAAAAAATTTGTTTAGGGACTTGGTGATTTTTGCCACGTCAAGATAGAGTTTAAAATAACGTTGTATCAATAACTCAAAGCACACAAACTGTACTTCGTAAATTTTACCTACCAACAGTCAACGTAATTTTCATCCAACAACTTTTTTAAACATAAGATATCTTTGAGAAAGTAAGTAAATGCAAAAATAAATCGTTAGAAATGGATCAATAATTTTCAGGATTTAATTTACGCTGGAGTTCTTAAAATGAAGTCTGCTATCGTCAATGATCATCCGAAATTAATAGGTTATTCGCAATAGATCAGTTGACCACCCCTGATATAGACAAATAGATAAACAATAGTTATGCGTCACTTATAAGTGATTCAGTCGATATTTGTGGCTTTCGTAAACCATTTCTTGTATGATATGAATTTTATATACAAGTAATGTAACTATGAATCAAACATTCATACGTAATTTATTAACTTGACATGGTTGAAGGTATTCGGTATTGCATACTGATGATATAAATAAATATCGTCACCCCAATATCTCCAGGAAGGTAGGCGGTAGTGCAACGCACCTACGATGTGCAAAAATTAATTTCTGTCATGTGACAAGTGACCAACCTATCGACAAATCGGACAGGTATCCATTCAATCTCAAGAAAGTTATATTTACCAGAAAAATTCAAAAATATTACCCCGTGTCCGGTCCTCCTTTTTCAAAGAAGATCCGGTTCGCAATAACGATAGATGCTGATCGACGGGCGAGCCTATACCGCGATCTTTATGGTCTAAGAGCCCTTGACACAATACTTATAGCCGATAAGATGAGGACCTTTAAGGTCCTGATCGACGAGCGACCCTATACCGCGGTCTTATGGCTCGTCGGTTAAGCTCGCCCGTGTAACATCACAATACCGCGGTTTTATGTAGTGCAATTGGCCATAAGTTTTTGTGTCGAGGGCTTTTAGACCATTAAGACCGCGGGATAAGCTCGCCCGTCGCTCAGCACCTTTAATGTTTATCACTATCGTTCCGGGTTGAAGGGTAAGGTAAACTGGTAAACTTATGCATGTGACATTAAGACTCCGCGACAAGGATAGCAGCGCATCATTAATTTTTTGGTGTCTATAGGTTCTTTCTTTTCATCAGGAGAGCTATCTTATGGTGAATCTAACAAGCTGCATTAACTAAAATAACTAGACAAACGACGTTAAAAAATTTAACCTACATCCATATAGTCCCGTAGCATAGAGAGACAGGCGAATAAACTAGCACATCTTGTTATAAAAACTTAAAAATGTCAAATAAATTAATAACAAACAGTTTAAACTATTCATTAGTGATGATGAAAGTTCCAGCAGTTTTAAATTGTATGACAAAAGTCACGTTTGCTCTATCTATGACATCTGTGGATGAGGTCATCATTTTATTAACTTGCGCCAGAGTTTGACGCGCATAAAACAGTAAGTGAACTTTATACAAAAGTCCTATCAGCTCCACTCGAAAAATGCATCCTCAATTTTTGATACAGAATTTTTATAGAAGAATTTTTGAACACAACTTGATTTTTTTTTATATTATAATATAGCAAACAAGCAGATGGGTCTCCTGATGGAAAGAGTCAACCACCGCCTATAGACACCAAAGGTGTTAATGGTGCGTTTCTATCTTGTGGTGAGGTCCTACTTACATTCGGCGGTCGTACTATGGTTATTGTTATGCACAAAAACTGGTAGTGGCAAAGTTTACTGACGTGTGTCCAAGCGGGTGGCACTCGCGATTGCCCTATTCCCAAACATTCTGAACGCGTCCGTGAGCTGTGTCTATGTGTGCGTTGCTCGAAGGTCATTTGTATGTAGATTGGCTTCTGTACCTTTTTTTTGTGGTGCAACTTTCGTACAAAAAATCTCGTAGCCCTGAAAATGCCGTAAAAAGCAAAACCGTATAGCGATATAAATAAAATAAAGTATTTTGTAAAATAGTACAATAGTTAGTAGTAATCACATAAAACAGAATTTTGGCTACTTTCAGCTACTTTTTAAACATCTACCAGTGGTCGTTATTAAGATCGAGAAAAAAATTGCAAAATTAAATCAAATTTTGTGTATGGGCTTAAATATTTATTTTATTCTGTTTTTAGTGTTTGTTGTTATAGCCGCAAAAGAAATACATGATCTGTGAAAATTACAACTGTCTGTCACAGTTCATGAGATACAGCCTGGTGACAGACGGGCAGGCCAACAGACAGGCGGACGGACAGTGGAGTCTTAGTAATAGGGTCCCGTTTTACCCTTTGGGGAAAAACTCCTAATAAGCAAGAACATGCATTTGGTATACGTATTTACGATAAGGTACATAGGTTAGATAGAGAAATGAGTAGCGAATTTCGTATTTATTCTCTCTCTGTTGACGCGATCACTTTTTGCGTGGCTTGCCTACTCTATGTATAGTTGCTCTATGATCTGGACAGGTAAATAATCAAAGTTTAAATAATCGCCTCACATGTAAATTCTGCATATTTTAATTCGTATAAACACTGTAGTTTTATAGCCTTGAGGATGCGTTTATGCACGAAGTTGCTTACGGTTACTAAATATTAAAATACAATGAAACTAAAATGCGTAACGATAAAGAAAAAACTTTTACGGCAAGCAAAACTAATCAAAAAATTATACATTTTTTCAAATTAACGTATAAACACTAAAATTACGCATTTTAAAAATCTTTGTGAAATTAGAGGGGGAGAGCATTAATGAAAATCTCACGATATCTCATCAAAGGGAGTGGCGGTAAAAAAAAAACGCTATAATTGCCTCACGTAATTTATAGACGCCTGATAACCTCCTTTTTGAAGTCGGTTAAAAATAATTTTATTTACGTGTTGATACATTGAGGCGATGTTAATGATTGAATTGGGTTTAATTGTCTTGACTCAAGACAATCTGGAATTATAAATCAATGAATAACATGTCCGCTCTCAATTCATAAATTCTTTCCAATGACCACAATTAGGTAATTCTTAGAATTCATGAATTAAGTCACACGGTAGAGAAAAGGGAAGGGGGCCAATAAATGTGACATCGTGTGAAAGAGCGCTGGGGGGTTAAATGCTTTGTCATGACTAGTGTTAAGATTTTATCCGGATAAATACTCAAAATGGATAAATACTCATAAATATCCGTTTTTACTCGAGTATTTATCCAAAATAGCGGATAAAAACTAATTACAATTCTAATTTCATTTTTTTACATAAATTTTGTTATTTTTGTCACAAAAGGAGAGGACCTTGCTTTTTAAATTACTTTAAGGCGAGGTATTTCGACGCGCGTCAATTCTATAGAAAATGGGTGGCGCGGTATGTTCTGAAACCGCTAGGAAACGTGTTAATTTTCGGATTAATAAATATAGGACATCAGCTGAAAACTAAAATTTAGCACATTCTTTTTTGTACTTACAACTAAATAACACCATATAAAAATCATGAGGAAGATTAGAAATATTACTAACAAATTATTTGTTTTAGAGATTTTTTAGCCAGTTTTCGGAATTTTATATGATCGAGTAAAGTACATTCTATCATGTAATGAGTTAGCACATTCTTTATTTTTTTTTTTTTTATATCATAAGATAGCAAACAAGCAGATGGGTCTCCTGATGGAAAGAGTCAACCATCGCCTATAGACACCAAAGATGTTAATGGTGCGTTGCTATCTTCTGGCGAGGTCTAATGCCACATGCATAAGTTTACCGGCTACCTTACCCACCAAACCGGAACACGACAGTGACTAGCACTGACGCTATTGCGGCAGGAATAGGTAAGACGGTGGTGCCAGACCCGGGCGAGACAATGCAGAACTCTATCACCTAGTAGTCACGATGGTAGTGACGCGAACCTGCCTGGCAGAACGGCAGTTGGCCTATTCTACAAAGGAGGCCGGCACCAACACGCCGGAAAGATAATATCTTCAGGTATATCGTGTAATTTTTGTAAAATTGTTATTTAACAATCAATAAAACAAAACGTGAATAAACAAACCAGTTTTTTCCGTTTGTCGCGATGCCTCGCCTTAATAATAACAGAAAGCATGCACTTGGTACTCAAACACGAATATTTATGTCGAACACTGGTAAAGTTAGATAAAATTATACCGCCCCGTTGGTCGAGTAGTTAGCGCATCTGACTAATCATCGATGGGGCGCGGGTTCGATTGCCGACAGGGACAAAGATTTGTGTGATGAACTTAGATGTTTGTATTTCTGGGTTTGGGTGTCATGACTCATGACACATGTTAAAATTTTAGATTTTTACTTACGCAAAATTTTGATGTAAATCAAATCTTGAAAATATTACTAACTAGCTGACCCGCGCAGCTTCGCCCGCGAGTATATTAACATGTCGTCTAAATAGTTTTTCATACAACTTTTATCCCCTATTTCAGCCTTTTAGGGGTTGATTTTTGAAAAAAAAATGCCTATGTTTGATCCCAAATCTTCAAATATTTCCATGCCAAATTTCATGAAAATCGGTCCAGCGGCTTAGCCGTGAAATCGTAACAGACAGACAGACTTTCAAATTTATAATATTAGTATGGATTAGTATGGATGTGATCTACATTTAAGTTTTTTTTTTTATATGTCATAAGATAGCAAACAAGCAGATGGGTCTCCTGATGGAAAGAGTCAACCACCGCCTATAGACACCAAAGGTGTTAATGGTGCGTTGCTATCTTATGGCTAGGTCTAATGCCACATGCATAAGTTTACCGGCTACCTTACCCTTCACACCGGAACACGACAGCGACAAGCACTGACGCTATTGCGGCAGGAATAGGTAAGGCGGTGGTACCAGACCCGGGCGAGACAATGTAGAACTCTACCATCTAGTAGCCACGATAGATTTCAATTGAGCGTGGATTGGCAAGTGGCACAATGCATCAGAAACGTCAAACAATGACTCCATCATTGTTTAGATACTACTTTTGTGGGGAATCCCCACTATTGGCCACCAAATATTGGCTTAATCAAAGAACCGTTATAGAAACTTCCATATAATTTGCAAAGACCTACCTATTCAATGATACCCCACACACACGGCTATACTCTCTTGATTATTTTTATTCCTCAGTCACATTATGGAGTGCTACCTTAGTAATTTTATTTTTTTAAATCCTACTATCGCTATATATACATACATATATATATATATATATATATATATATATATATATATATACGGACGGACATGACGAAAATATAATGGTTTCGTTACCTGTCATTTGGCTACGGAACCCTAAGGGTTTTGTTTTTTGCCATTTGACTACGGAACCTTTTTTGTCATATAACTATGGAGCCCTAAAAACATACCAAGCAATATCATATATCTCACGTATCACATCCTAAGCGGGAAGGTTAAACATTTCGAAGATTCCGACCTATCCGACCGTTGCAACTCGTAAAATATCCGAACCATTTAACCGGCCCTTAGGAAACAATAGCCAACGGCCCATTCAAGCCATACTTAGCCAACGACGCACTAAAATACCTTATTTGTAATTTTCACAGCCTTTCAGAATTCCTGCGATGACCTAGAAAGTTAGATGTTGTAACAATGATTTGAGAAGCTAGATTCGCTCTGTAAATGTCTTTTTTTTATATCATAACATAGCAAACAAGCAGGTGGGTCTTCTGATGGAGACAACCGTCGCTTAAAAACACCAAAGGTGTTAATGGTGCGTTGCTATCTTGTGGCGAGGTCTAATGCCACATGCATAAGTTTACCGGGTACCTCACCCTCCAAACCGGAACACGACAGCTACAAGCACTGAATCTATTGCGGCAGGAATAGGTAAAGCGGTGGTACCAGACCCGGACGAGACAATGCAGAACTCTACCACCTAGTAGTCACGATGGTAGTGACGCGCATAGCCACTCGGTCGCCTTTTACGACCTGCCTGGCAGAACGGCAGTTGGCCTATTCTTCAAAGGAGTCCGGGACCAACACGGGGGAAAAATTAATTGCTTGTCAAAATTAATTTGCTTTTCGGTAACCGGCTGTTAATATACTTATAAGCCAAGTAAGAATAAAGGGCAAATCTAACGTTTTGTAATATCTCCTATGGACAACAGTTGGTTTAAGGAAGCTATCTTTCATCTGGAAACGTCTTGAATACACGTCTAGCTAATGATATATATATATATATATATATATATATGTATATATATATATATATATATATATATATATATATATATATATATATATATATATATATATATATATATATATATATATATATATATGTATATATATATGTATATATATATATATATATATATATATATATATATATATATAATATTATATTATATATATATATATATATATATATACATATATATATTGTTTTCGTCTTAAAATATGTAATGACTGTATGTTAGTTCATCCAGCTATGAGATTATTTTTAGCTGAGTCTTTAACAGCAACCATAATTAAGGTTGAAAGTCTGTCTCGTGCTCTAGGGGTTAGCCTATTAGACCCAAATCATGAGGTCCTGGATTCGAGCTCCAGATCGGAAAGTGTTATTGAGGTTTTTAGTAAATAATAATAATAAATAAATATTCACGGGACAAACTACACTTACTGATCTAACCCCAAAGTAAGCAAATTATTTGCTTGTGTTATGGGTGTTAGTCAACGATACTAATACATAGAAATACATATATAAATACAAGAATATATTTAATAAACACCCAAACCCGGAAATACAAACATTTATGCTCATCACACAAATGCTTGTCCCCGTCGGGGATCGAACCCGTAGGCGTATCATCTAACGTTTGCAATTCGCCATCGATCGCCAATTGCTTGCTGGTCACTAGATGCACTTTTTGCAATGTCACAGCATCAAAACTAATCAAGCGGCAACGACTACCACTAATGTACAACTAAACTAATGTAACTAAATAATCACCATAATTTCGCATTGCGAGTTACGTGATCACCCCACCGAGCCCTGTCGATCGCGTAGTCAAGGTCGCTAACCACTTGACCAACGGGGCGGTCAAATTTTTCGAGGGCTTCTACGAATATCTACATCTCAGTAGCAGCTCGAAGTCTGGTGGATAGTGTATTCACTTTAACACCCCTTGCCTCGGTTGAGCCCGTAAAGCTATCGGTCCCGATTATCGCTAAAAATAGATCGCTCCGCGCGACTTGAAATGCTCGTAGGGTGTGCATGAAATGCACGGTTTGCGCTTGTCTACCAGAGTTCAGAGTGCTAAGTGTGAGTTTTTCTTTTTGCATTCGATCGTGAGCGCGTTTGGAGTTTACTAGGAATTTGTATGTGATTTATACAGCGCCACCTAGTGGTAAACGTGAGAAACCAGTTTACTACTAGGTGGCGCTGTACAAATCGCATACAAATTCCTAGTAAACTCGAATGGCGCTCACGATCGAATGCGAAAAGAAAAACTCACACTTAGCACTCTGACCACTGATTCCCAAAGTGGTCCAGGTGGACCCCCAGAGATCCACGGGAGACTCGACGGGGGTCTACTAAGTGACCAAAATGACCATCCCATAGTTAGATGTAATCTTCATATTTTTTTCTTAACTTTTGGGAGTATAGTAGAAATTATGAAATTATTATGGTAGAAATGTGGCCGCGTTTCCGATCCGATAGTAGTTTAAAAAAATGTTGACGCGTCAAAATAACTTGTAAAAGTTTTATTGAATAAAGTACTTCTGATTTCGGATTTCTGATTTAGATTCAGGGGTCCACCGGAACCAGGAAAATTTTGAAAGTGAACTATGAGAAAAAAAAATTTGGTTCAGACTATGAAAATTTGTTACACCTAGAGTTTTTCACACTTTTCATGATAAAAAGGGGACTAGAAAGTAATGTTTCTGCGTATTGGCATTTGACAGCTCGTCATGTATCTCGAAGGCCAAAGACATTTTAAGGTTATTGCATGGAACTATTACTACCATCTGAGGGTTATTGTGACTTGTTTAGTTTTAAATAATTCAAAATCGAATTTGCTTTTGCAATTTATGGCCAGTCATATATATCAGAAGAGCATATCCAGCATTATATGTATTTTAAGTTTGGCAAAGGTAATAACGCAACAGTTGCAACTAAAAACATTTAGTTGCAACTGTTGCGTTATTCATATCGACGACGGCGACGTTTATCTATATGCATTAGATGTTCGTAAATGCCAAAGATAGCTTTCCAAGTTTAGATCTTTTCGACTCATATAGACCAGGAAGACCACCATTAGACAACGACATACTAAGAGCAGAAGTGGAAGCAAATCCATTTCAAACAATCGAGGAAATGGCAAAAGATTATTAATAACGAGGGTAGTCATATTGTCCATTAAATATAAAAATAAAACTTAAGAGGTGTCAAGGAACACCCGTATGGAACGAAGTTCTTTTTATTATTATTTACAAAAAACCTATATACACTCAACAAAAATAATCGTCGCGACACCACACTGTTCAATGCGAAATAGAAATGAAAATATCTGGCATGCTTTCTATAAGAGAGAGAGAGAGAGAGAGACAGACAGAGAAACATCCGCACGCCGCACAGCTTACAATACTTTACTATAGCAAAAAGTGTCGTGACAACTTTTCGTAAGAATTTTTTCCGTCTAGCCCCCTTTCACAACGCGCGATAAGGAACTTCGTTCCAAAATATAAAAAATATATTTTTATCAATTTTTTTTGACATACCCAACTCTTACTTCCATACAATACAACCCATATTCAACACATACCCAACTCTTACTTCCATAGCATTGGATAAACACATAATTATGCAGGGCATAACGGGGTACACTGAACAACACGATGATTGTGATTAGAAAAAGATTTTTAAACTAATTTACAAAGCAAACAAAGTCACCGGATTTCTACTGTTTATTTTATACGAGTATATCAAGTTGGATAAAAACACGTGAAATAAAAAGAAACTGGACATCGGAGCGTCGGTAACAAAACACTACACGATAATATCAATCTCACGATTAAAACTAAATCAGCCAACCCCATTCAGAGTCCACAGGTGACACTAAATCGCGGACAACCCTCGATAAATGCCTGTACACCCATTATGTAAAGGTTGTTTCGAAGAATGGACCACCAACGTTGACTCTTGATACAATTGTAAACGGTCAGCGTGTGACATTTTTTGTCATTCATTGACATTTATGGCATTTTTGTTTCGTTAGTCAATCTATATCATTCAGACTATTCGGCCCAGATCGTGAGGTATAAAAAACAAAACAAACTTTTTTTTAACTTTCCCAAAGAAATTCACCTTCTTATGGTTTTGAAATTACGAAAAAGTTACTAAAATTACATGCATTTGCGCTGTGCCGCGCTCCCAGCTACATGGGTACCACCATCTTGCCTATTTCTTCCGTGAAACAGCTTTGCTGTGTTTCGGAGAGAAGGGCAAGAAAGGCAGTGTAATTACTGGCACCGAGACTTAACACCTTATGTCTCAGAATAGGCAATAAATAGGCGAGTTACCTGGGCCAGTTCCAGGTAAACTAGTTTATGTTCATGGGCGACGTTGACCACCTACTTTCAGGTGGCACATCTGCCAGTTTGCCTATCCAACTAACATAAAAAATGCAGTCTGACTTATTCTATTTAGCTGTTAAAATCTTCGCACAACGTAAAATATTAGTCGAAGACTAAAATAACTCTGCATATATTCTAAATTATTTCCGCTAACTTCCAATGGATTTCCAATAGTGGCGGTTTTAGTAAACAGCTTTTCTTTCGTGTTGATCCGGACTCCCGGTGTAGAATAGACCATCTGCCAGTTTTCCAGGCAGTTTGTAAAACTACCATCGTGACTACTGACTACCAGGTGGTAGAGTTCTGCATCGTCCGTGTATGGTGCCACTGCTTTAATTGTTTCTGCAGTAATAATATACCTACCATCGTGACTACTGACTACCAGGTGGTAGAGTTCTGCATCGTCCGTGTATGGTGCCACTGCTTTAATTGTTTCTGCAGTAATAACGTCAGTGCTTGTTACTGTCGTGTTCCAGTTAGGAGGCTAAGATATCTTCCATTCTGCCGGGCAGTTCGTGAAAGGTGAACGATGGTACGAGGTACTAACATTTTGACATTAGGTGGTAGAATTCTACAACGTCTCGTCCAGGTTTGGTACCATCGCCTTATCTATTTCTGCCGCATTAGCGTCACTGCTTATCATTTTCGTGTTCCGGTGTGAATGGTAAGGTAATCTGTTAACTAATTCAATCCCGCCATAAGAATAACAACGCACCAATAACATCTTTAGTATCTATAGACGATGGTCATCTCTTTCCGTCAGGAGAACCATCCGCTTGTTTGCTGTCTTATGAAATATAAAAACTAGCTGCAGCGTGCAGCCCGCTGCATTATAAGAGTTTTTGGCGAATCCCACGGGATCACCTAATGTTTCCGGGTAGTCTATGTGCTATTCCAGGTCATTATCTACCTGTGTGTCAAATTTCATCCAAATCCGTTCAGTAGTTTTTGCGTAATTGAGTAACAAACATCCATCCAAACATCCATCTAAACATCCAAACTTTCACATTTATAATATTAATATAGAATATTCAATATACATGTACAAAAACTTATGATTAAGGATTTTAGATACGTTTCTAGGTCCATTGACATTTCAGATTTTGCGTCTTGTCAGTCCACGCTCAATTGAAAGTTCAAAAGCTAGATGTTGTCGATAAACTCGTTAATAAGTGTGTCAAGTATGGGAGTCAAGACAAGGACCTCATTGGCGCCACTTTATACTTTCTGGAAATATCTCCGCACCAAACGCACCGTCACTTACAAAAGATGGATTAAGATACATTTTAGATAAGATTTCATGATATATATTATAGTATGTAATTTAAAAAATTTAACCGACTTCAAATATCAACTATACTTATATCTCAAACTAGCTGACTTTTTTTAACTACTTTTTTTTCTATATTTTCTCACTTTCTAAACCTTCCCTGGATTTCTACAATTAATTCAAAACCAAAATTAGCCAAATCGGTTCAGCCGTTCTCGAGTTTTAGCGAGACGAACGAACAGCAATTGATTTTTATATATAAGATACCACTAAACCGATTTTAATCAAACTATGTAGGACTGTACCCTAAGTTGGAGTGTATGTACGTGGTCTAAATCAAAAAGATTTTTGTCGATTTTTTTTTATATTATATGATAGCAGGTTTTAGTTCCCAAGAAATTTGTGGAGAAATATGCATACACTTTAATACACCAGCTTGGATGTCGAAGTAAATCATCATACTCATTTATTACCTAGTTCCTATAATGTATGCATATAATATGTCAAACTGGTAAGCTCAGTTTTTTCGTCGGTTAAAAACGTAGCAATACAACGTAATGATATATTAAGCAAAATGAAATATAAACGCCGCTTCAATCCAGTTGCAACTTTAAAAATGTAAAGGATAATTGAAATGAAATGATTATTCTGGACTATATTTCTTATTGTTGTATATGTATGTTTATATGTCTCATGAAAATATGAGCCCTTAATATTAATTATAAGGTTCACTAATTATTAAAATTAATTAAGAATCAACTCATTAAAAGGTTAGTCGAGGTCAAAGCTGAATTTTAGCCGTGTTCTTTATAATAATACTCAATATAAATAACAGTTAAATTTTTAATAAATTCAACTTTGACCTCGATTAACTTTTTAATGAGTTGATTCTTCGCAAAATTATATCTGAACTTTTTTGTAGGGCGTTCAATTTTCTACAAAAATATTTGATGGAAATTGCAGAGCAATTTATGGCTCCTTTCCTTTGTATGCTTACAGAAATTGCAAAGGGTTCATTAGTTACAAAAAAATCTAGAAATCGTAAAGTGCGATGAGGACTACCTTAATATTAAGGTCTATTTTCAGAGGCTTATTTTAGAATCTAAACGAAACTCTTGAGCCTGGTTCCGAGAATGTTTTTTTCTTTGAAACGCCGTAATATATATATATATATATATATATATATATATATATATGTGGAGTAATTATTTTATTTTCTAAATAGAGGCAAACATCTTAACCTTAGCCTATTCAGATATATAAGTAATGATCCCATAATACTAAAACTCCAAAACACTGTCGCTTGTAAACAATCCACGATTCCTGGCTGTAGACGATGTTGGATTATGTTTCGACGGCAAAAAGTATTCGACGACGGAACATGGACGCCAATTGGAAAAAACAAAATGGTTGATGTAACACTTTCTCAGACATCTTTTATTTGTGCCCTGAGATTTGAGATTCTTTAGCGATGTCGCAATTATAGCGAGCTTTTGTCCGAATGGAAATATAAGGGTGTATTTAATTTTAAACGCTGCGATATAATGTTCTAGCAAATTCTAAATAATAAGGATATATATAAGGTAATAATAAGTTACAACGTGTCTCAAGAACTTTCTGAAAATTGGTTTTCAAAAAAAAACCGAACATCCTAATCCATTAATAGTAGCCGCGGCAGATTACGTTACTAACGCAGACCCCGTCCTCAGATACAGGAGGCCCTGCAACGAACTAACGATCCCGACGATCCCATAACGGTGGCTATAGCCGCAGGTCTGAACGGTAACTTTTATTATGCCGTGCGCCAATGCCACTACGACTTCCTCCATAATTAGTCAAAACGTCGCACTAAGTCGATCTCCGGTCTCGGAGGAGACAATGCTTTTTCGGGCATATTTTGACGCGCGTCAATTCTATAGAAAATGTGCGGCGCGGTATGTTCTGAAACCGGTGGCAAACGTGTTAATTTTCGGATAAATAAATAAGGACTTCAGCTGGAACCCGAAATTTAGTACATTCTTTTTTTGTATTTAAAACTAAATATCACCGTATAAAAATCATGTGGAAGATTAAAAATATTATTAACAAATTATTTGTTTTAAAGATTTTTGTAGCTTGTTTTCAAAATTTTATATGATCGAGTAAATTACATTCTATCATGTAATAAGTTAGCACATTCCTTAGATAATATCTTCAGGTATAACATGTAATTTTTTATAAAATTGTTATTTTACAATCAATACGAAAAAAACGTGATTTAGCAAACCAGTTTTTTCCAGTTTGTCCCGATGCCTCGCCTTAAGTATTCAACTTTAACACTGGCTGAGCACTCTGCTTGCTCGTGTCGCTGTTGTGGCTCTTAAGGCCATCAGCCATTGTTATTTAAAAAAAACTTAAATAGACTCTGGTCCCAAGGCTGTACTTTTTGCCGAGCTGGGAAGTTCTTCCCTTTCCCATCCTTATGTGATATCATCAACCTCTACAGTAGTGGTATAGCCAACGCCCCCTACAAGAGATACTGACCGAATTAGGTTATAGATACTAAAAACAATATGGTTGATTTACTGTCTCAGCTCAGACATCTTTCATTTGAGCTCTGGTTTTATGATATAACTATTGTATTGTGGTATTTGTGTGTGTATTGTAACTTGTAAATATTGTAGAATAAATAGTCAGAATTCTCCCCGTGTTGGTCCCGGGCTCCTTTGAAGAATACGGCCAACTGCCGTTCTGCCAGGCAGGTCGTAAAAAGCGACGATTGGCTATAAGAGTCACTACCATCGTGGCTACTAGGTGGTAGAGTTCTGCATTGTCTCGCCCGGGTCTGTTACCACCGCCTTACCTACTCCTGCCGCAATAGCGTCAGTGTTTGTCAACTGCCGTGTTCCGATTTGGAGATTAAGGTAGCCGGTGAACTTATGCATGTGGCGTTAAACCTCTCCACAAGATAGCAACGCACCATTAACACCTTTGGTGTCTATAGGCGATGGTTGACTCTTTCCATCAGGAGACCCATCTGCTTGTTTGCTATCTTATTACATAAAAAAAAAGCTGGTATGTTATATGTATAGTGAGAGCAATTACACAATATTTACTATCGTAAGTATAAGTGTCAATAGTATAATTACTATAGTAGTATTTTTCCCCATGTAGATCACGGGCTCCTTTGAAGAATAGGCCAGCTATTGTTCTCCAGGCAGATCGTAAAAGGTGACCAAATGGCTATATGAGTCACTACCATTGTGGCTACTAGGTGGTAGAGTTCTGCATTGTCTCGCCCGGGTCTGTTACCACCGACTTACCTATTCCTGCCGCAATAGCGTCAGTGTTTGTCAACTGCCGTGTTCCGATTTGGAGATTAAGGTAGCCGGCGAACTTACGCATGTGGCGTTAAACCTCTCCACAAGATAACAATGCACCATTAACACCTTTGGTGTCTATAGGCGATGGTTGACTCTTTCCATCAGGAGACCCATCTGCTTGTTTGGTATCTTATAATATAAAATAAAATAATGTTTTAACCGGATTTAGTACCACGACCATTCCTGCCTGCCTGACGACTATTCCTGCCGCAACAGCGTCGCGTGCTGGTCGCTTTTCCTTAAAAAAAACCTGATTAATCCTATAATTTATAAACTGCCACCCGTCTTTAGTCTGACCATACTAAACGATTGCTTGACTAAAGCAACCGATTAAAATAACACTAACGTTATAAGTATAACCCAATTATATAGAATTAACGAGTTCTTATTAAATTGTCTAGAAACATCCCTTAAATCCAGATAACTACCGACAAAATGGTAATTGAGTTACATTTCGCCCGCTCGATTGGGGTGAACTGGCGTGAATATAATTGATTGTTTTGTGAATCTGTTGTTAAGGACCGACGGAACTCTAAATTAATTACTGTCGTAGACAATGTAGGGGTTTTCCTTTTGGTATTATAATTAAGTATTGTTATGACTGAGTCGGGATTTTATTGTGTGACTCATGTTAACGATAAAGGGATTTAACAAAGATTAAGCGTAATAAGATTATAATAGAAATTGTTTATTTATAACATACTAGCGGCCCGTTACGTGCTTCGCTACGTATCGCCATTTATTGAATTCATTTATTACAAAAAATGTAATAAATGAAGAACCGACCTAACGATTTTATGCAAACTTCACATAAACCATCTACTAAATAGTCCGAACAAAGCCTAAACATCTGATTTGGATACGTGAGCTCGTTCTTGAGTTATAAAATTACAACGAAAAGTGGCATTGATTTTTATATAATACACTAGCGGCCCGCCCCGGCTTCGCACGGGTATAAAATATATAGCCTATGTAACTCAGTGAAAAAAAATGATTAAAATCGATCCAGTAATTTTGATTTATTCATTACTGGCCGTGGCCCGCACGCGTTAAATTTGGAGTAAAACAATTCCCCTTTCCCTATACCATGAGGATTTCCTGCTATCTTTGGAATATCTAAATTCATATAGGTACGACAATTTTAATTTTTACATTTTTACCTATTTCTTTTATTTTTACAATTAATATATTACAGAATGCCTTTATGTACAACGTTCACAACTTTCTTGCCATTAGACAATACAAACATGTTTTCTTTAGAGGTTACTCTTGCAAATAGATATCGTCCCGTTAGTGGGAAAATTAAATAAGTCCGATTTTGGCGATATTGACTTGATTTTTAATGTGTTATTTAGTTATAGAGAAGATAGAGTTCAATTTGTTAAAGATAACCAGGACCACAAAAAATAAAATAACCTACAGTAAAATTGTCTCACATTGTTTAACAAATGTACATTAACTGAAAAAAATACTAAATCGCATTTATCTCAGAATTACAAAATCAGAGTTATTTAATTTTCCAACTACGGGGACGATATTTTCTTTCTTTCTTTCTCTACCATCTAGTAGTCACATTGGCAGTGACATGTTTTTTTATATTCGTTTTTTTCTATATTTTCTCACCTTTTAAACCTTCCCTGGACTTCAGTAATTAATTCAAAACCAAAATTAGCCAAATCGGTTCAGCCGTTCTCGAGTTTTAGCGAGAGTAACGAACAGCAATCGATTTTTATATATATAGATAAGATAGCAAACAAGCAGACGGGTCTTCTGAGGGAAAGAGTCAACCATCGTCTATAGACAACAAAGGTTAACACCATTGACATGGTGCGTTGCTATGTTGTGGCTAGGTCTTATACCACATGCATAAGTTTACCGGCTACCACACCCTCCAAACCGGAACACTATAATGACAGGAATAACGGTATTGCGGCAGGAATAGGTAAGGCAGTGGTACTAGACCCAGGCGAGACATTGCAGAACTCTACCACCTAGTAGCTACGATGTTAGTGACTCATGTAGCCAATCGGTCGCATTTTACGACCTGCCTGGCCGAACGGCATTTGGCCTAGTCTTCAAAGGAGCCCGGCACCAACACGGGGAAACGTAAACTTAAACATAATAATACAAACGCGTATTTTTCTAGATTTGCTTTTTACGAACGCTGAAAGATGATAATTGTCAAGTCACCACCCTTTTGTAAAATTGGGAGGTCACGACTCACACTTTGAAAAACACTATTCTATAATATCCTTTGATGCAGGCTTTCCCAACCTTTATTTCGCCCAGTCTCCCCGAGCCAAAAATATTTTTTTCATGCCCTCTTATATTCCTTATTTACCTACTCATTAATTTTTGTTTTGGAAATGTAATCTTACGTACTACGTACGATGCCCCCCCTAACTTTTCTCTACGCCTCCCTAGTTCTCCCTGCGTGCCCCCCTGGTTGGGAAGTCCTGCTTTAATGGATCTGTAGCACTTCTCCTTGCTTTCATGTGGATATTCACCCATAAATGAGTAGAATTTGTAAATGTTTGCAACATTTATAAACATTTCATTACCCTACCTCTTATTTCTTTTGCTATTTCGTGGATATCATTCCGTCATTATAGTCATCCGGTAGACAGACTAAGAGATGGGAGGATGATATCATGAAAATAGTGGGTCCAATATGGACTCGTTATAGCAAAAGACAAATCAGAGTGGAAATCTTTAGAAGAGGCATTTTTCGGAAGACGAGCTGTACCAGATTAACGACCATTTGTCGAAAAAAAAATTATTAACTAAGGCGCATGTGATATATTGTAAAAATAAGAGCAGCAATAAAGGCTTATTTATTTATTTATCCATTACCCTACCCAGAGACATTCCAATAATTCCCATAATCTATATTTGAATACCCCAAAATTTCGAAATTCCAAACGCTCCTTGTCACTGGAAATAGAACTAGGGTGTCCACCCCATATGTCTCAAACAAAGCATGCAACCAATCCCTCTGCGGGAATTTTTCAATCAACCACACGCACTTCATAATTCCTTAACAGACCATTCATCGCATGGCCCTTAATCCTGATAAGAATCACCGGGCTGGAAAAATAATGTACATTATAGTACATATCTTCACGCTATACTCCTATATATCATCGCCTCTATGGTCTATTGGTCCAGCGTTGGCGTTGACCACATGAGGTCTCAGGTTCGATTCTCGGGTCGGGCACTTAAAAAAAGTGTTTTTTCAGTTTTCTGATAAACACAAAGTTGCCCGGGATTGGAAAGTTCCCGGTTGGCGATAGGCTTGCCACTTGTGGGACCAAGTATCGTCGGCTAATCGTAGGTGCACTTGTACCTCTGCCTACCCCTTTGGGGATACGGACGTGAAGATACTATATTCCTTACCTTCGATTGGTAGAGAGAACCGAGTGCCATGTATCACGATCCCAGATTTGCCTTGTTTTGTCACAGAGTTTAATGTACTACGTAAGTAGAGAGGCTATGCTAAGAATAAGTTGTGTTCCATTTCATTAATACCGCTGCAGCGCTGAAAAATATTAGGGTTTTTCTGCCTACCCGGGAGGTTTGGGCCTGATGTCGTTTAAGACTAGCTGGCCCGCGCAGCTTCGCTCATGAGCAAAGTATTCTAAGTTACTAGGTGGTAGAGTTCTGCATTGTGTCGCCCAGGTCTGGTACCACCACCTTACCTTATCCTGCCGCAATAGCGTCAATGTTTGTGACTGTCGTGTTCCGGTTTGGAGGGTAAGGTAGCCGGTAAACTTATGCATATGGTATTAGACCTCGCCACAAGATAGCAACGCACCGTTAACACCTTTGGTGTCTATAGGCGATGGTTTACTCTTTCCATCAGGAGACCCATCTGCTTGTTTGCTATCTTATACTATAAAAAAAAGTACAATCATCAATAAGGTTAGGCTTGATTTTTGAAAAAGTAGCCTATTTTCAGCCCGATCTTCAAACATATCCTTGGGAAATACTAAAATCGGTTCAGCGTTAAATCATCACGGACAGACAGACATTCGTATTTACAATATTAGTATGAATGTAAGTCTCAAACATTGGGATAGGATAGAATATTCCCGTATTGGTCCGGCCTCTTTGGAAGAATAGATTGACTCCGTTCTGCCAGGCAGGTCGTAAAAGGCGACCGATTGGCTATTACGTGTCACTGCAATTGTGTCTATTAGGTGGTAGAGTTTCGCGTCGTCTCGCCCGGTACAACGGACTACCGCCTTACGTATTCCTGCCGCAATAGCGTCAATGCTTGTCACTGTCATGTTCAAGTTTGGAGTTTAAGTTAGCCGATAGACTTATGTATGTTGCATTGCCATCTCACCCCACAGATGCAATGCAATGCATCATTAACATCTTTGGTTTCTATAGGATGGTTTCTTTTTCCATAAAGAGAGCCATATGCTTGTTTGCTATCTAATAATATAAAAAAGAATAACTTGTGTATTTATTGACAAAATATGATCCACCGATTTGAATAAACATTTTTTTTAATCGTCACTTATGTCGATACTTAAAATCGAGCAGTCTGCGCCTGCGCAGCCACACGCATTGTTTACAGATAACCATCTTGTTCGTGAATCACCATAGGCTTAACTCACAAATGGTTATAAACTTTCACACGATTTTAAGCCATCTCTCAACGTATCAGGTGTTGTAATTGATTGCACGTGTACAGTTACTTACGACGATTAATTTTAAGTAGGGCATCAGGTGAACGCGATGTAGTTTTGACATAATTTCTTATTGTCAGTTCTGAGCCCTCCTAATTAAGTTCGTTTTTTTGTACTTCATTATTATCTGACAATGACAAGGAATGTTTTGTTGAAACGCGATAAGTTGTTAGGTATAGTAGGGAGCAGTATTTTGTTTTGATCACTTAGCATTCCAACATTTTGATCAGTTTTTAGAAAAGAATAATCTAGAAAGGTTTATTTTTAACAATTTCCTAAAGGTATCTCGTGAGCTTAGCCTGTCCGGATCAAATCATGAGGTCCCTGCGTATGACAAAGATATGTATATTCTTTTTGTTTATAGAGAAAATATACATATGTGCTGTAGAGTCAATTTCAAAAGAGCTCTCATAGTTTATTACATAATCAAATAAGCATAGACTATTTATTATCCTTTTTCATAGTATATATTTTTAATCTCTGTAAAAATTACATGATCGAATTTCGATCCTACTAGGCGATGATTAGTTAAATTGAAAAACTACGTTACCTATGAAACGCTCAACAATTATTAACGAGCCATGGTTTGTAATAACAACACGTGGCAGTATTGATTTGTGAAACCATTAGAACAGTGTGTAGCGTAATAAGAAAACTAAGACTACGGAAACTATAATTCAAAGGCAATGCTATATCCTCCTGTATAGACGTTATGCGAATTTGATATCTTACTCAAAATCCTGTTTCCCTGTAACATTCTGCAAATCTATGGTGGCTTTGCTTACTGTATACTGTTGTAAATTAATTTAAGTCAACTCACTCGGCTCAAAGTCAAGATACTGCCTTAAGCCGAGGTTCGGTCTCACAGGAGACACTCTTATATAGAAGCCAATGTTCACAAGTAATATTCGAGCATAGCACACATAGACTCTTCTCACGAACGCGATATCTCGGACTGGTGCGGAACAAACTGTCCCGAACCATTCAGAGGTATCGTGGCCGTGGTGTCTATGTGTGCGTTGCTCGAATATTACTTGTATACGTAGATTTACTGCTGTTATTCTCCATTATTCTGTGACCTTAGGGCGGGCTCTTAGCGCACTTAATTTAAACTCTGGCTTAGCACTCTACTCGCTCGAAACACCCGGTTTCCCAGTAGCAGTCATTTGGACCAAATGCTGTTTATTTCGAAAAGAATGAGGTGCCCGGTCGAGCAAAAGTGTTGTTGAGGGTATTTCGAGGGTTTTATCAAAAATGCAAATCTCAGTAACAACTCGAAGTATGGTGGGTTCTCTGTACTCTACTAGCTGGGATTAGGACTTTTTGTTAATTTTTAATTTATTTATAACAAAAATATACAGTGTATTTACATTGTATAAATTTTCTCCAAACTGTGATACAATTTTTGGCGTCTGTCGCTCCTGATTATTTGTATATTAATTAAAGTAAATTATTAATACGTGAAGGAGAAACTTTGGTCGCCTTTTTAAGACAATTGCGCGAACGGTGGAGCATGAAATTTGACACAGTTGGTTCACATCGCCGAGGACTGCAGAAACCTAATATTTTAAAATAAAATGCATTGGAAATACATTAAATTAATAAAAATAAACATTACACACACTACATTCATGTGTCGTACATTTTTTTATATTATGAGATAGCAAACAAGCAGATGGGTCTCCCGATGGAAAGAGTCAACCATCGCCTATAGACGTCAAAGATGTTAATGGTGCTTTGCTATCTTATGGCAAGGTCTAATGCCACATGCATAAGTTTATCGGCTACCTTACCCTCCAAACCGGTAATGACAGTGACAAGCACTGACGCTATTGCCGCAGGAATAGGGAAAGCGGTGGTACCAGATCCGGGCGAGACAATGCAGAACTCTACCATCTAGTAGCCACGATGGTAGTGACTCGCATAACCAATTGTACGCCTTTTACGACCTGGCAGAACGTCAGTTGGTGTATTCTTCATAGGAGTCCAGATCCAACACATTATAATATACACACATGTGAAATATTTACGGCTAAAGTCAGAATTGTTAGACTTAAAGAGATTTTATTGTTCAGTCTATGGCCGAATTTCGAACACAGGCGATTGCTAGTAGCTTGAAATAAACAATAACCATTATATAATCGGTAAAATGTGACGATGATTGGTCATCATCATCACATCATCTTTACACTCACTCCGTCAACTGACAAATACGGTGTGTAAAAAACCCTGTCGAAAAATTAAAGGTGTTATTTGGTACCGCACTACGGTTAAATAATAATATGTGTAATTATTTCATGGATATTAATTAGTTTTCCCAATAAAAAAGTAATCTTAAATGGTATTTTCATACATCAAGTATGACAACACCTACAAATAAGTAAATTCTATTATCAAAGAATGCCGCGCAAGTCGGATGCTATCGAAGGACACGCGGCGTGTGTGCCGAAAAACGAACACCGCGCCTTCGTGCGGTGTTTGTGCGAAAGCCGTCAAAGCGAAACAATGAAACAAAAAGCGACAAGGTATTGTCATTTTTTAAATATTTGCTTAACTCTAGGGAAATATAAGTAAAAATACGAATATAAAAAACCGATATCTTTTTTATTTTCCGAAATAAAGTCATTTTAATATTTTTTTCAGTAATGCCATCAGCCAACCTATATGCGTCTTTCGGATCGGACAGGGTTTTTTTACACACCGTGTAATTGGAAAGTTTATAAACTTTTGGTTCAATCTACCTATTCCGCAAGGGAACTAACGAGATGATACTTTCTTAAATTTTAATTAGAAATACCATAACATTGAAATTTGCACTTGCGTGCCCGATTTTATCGATAACAGCTCTAAATAACTTACCAAATGAACGGAGTGACAAGCGCTAACGAATGGTCAAAACAAATCATCGAATGTTTCGGCCCATAAACCGGAAAGGGCGGCTTCATTATCAATTTACTGACGCGATCCTTCTAAAACTCCAAATCCTTCAACTCCAGACCTTATCCCAAAGACATAAGTCCTCGATAGTATTTTCGTAAGTGCTGTACTTACGAATCATTGGTGTAAAACCTAGAAGGTTGATTTATGTGTAGCGAGCCGACTCTGATGATCCGTCAAATAAATCTCAATCAAGATCTCAGATACGATATGATTGGTTGGTTGTCTGTCGGCGCCAAGGTGATCCCTAAGAAGGTTGTATACCATTACTAGACTTACTAGACGGTTAACTAATTTTTATATTATCATCTTTCGGCTTACTTAACCTTTTTTCCACGCTATGTTATATTAGTAGTATTATCACGCCCGTATCCTCGAAGAGGTAAACAGGGGTATAAAATATGCACCTACGATTAATCAAAGTTACTCAAGTCCCACAATGTAATAGGTGGCCAGCCTATCGTCAACCGAGTACTTTTCCAATCCCATGCAACGTTCTTTTTATCAGAAAAGTAAAAAACACAATTTCTTTATTTTGCCCGACCCGAGAATCGAACCCGAGACCTCGTGTGGTCAACGCCGACACCTGACCACTGCACCACAGAGTTATATATTTAAATCGAATGGAAAGAGTACTTTAGTAATTAAACAATCGCCACTGACGAATAATCGTTCGCAGTTTGGTCAAGTACAGATTAAAATTAGTTGTTTCGTGAGATAAACATTCTACGAAAAGACAGGTAATTCAGCTAAAAAAGGACAATGGGCCCACCTCTCGTTCCCACCACTGTAACTTCTGTAAACCAGAATTAACAGCGGCAACCGTCATGATAACCATTGAGTTACGAGCTCAGGGAGGGTGCCCTGGGGAAAATCTAAGCTGTCTTGGAACCCGCAACTAAATTAATGAAAAAAATGTGTAAACGGTTGACCCTGCTTGCCATCGCTGAAACTTCCGGCTTACTTACGCTCTAATTTTACGCACTTTTTTAAGCTCAAAAGAGTAAAAACTATAATCATCGATGTTTTGAGTTCAAACATATATTTTACTATTAACTAGCTGTTGCCTGCGACTTCGTCCGCGCGGATTTCGTTTACTTCGCACAGCTGCTCCCTCGTAAGTGATAGCGTGATAATATGTAGCCTATATGTTGACCCGACCTGTTAGTAATATTCATGCAAAATTTGAAGTAAATCCATTCAGTACTTTTTGAGTTTACCCCGGACATACATACAGACAAACAGACAAAAATTCTAAAAACTATATTTTTGGCTTCGATATCGATTGTAGATCACGCCCCAATTAGTATTCTTTTAAAAAAATATTCAATGTACAGGCTTGACTTTCCTACGATTTTATTATATGTATAGATTACATATATTTTGTTAAAAATGGCATTATATTGATTTATAGCTTTTTTTTTAGATTAGCTGTATATTTATAAAACGATAATCGATTTCTAATATTTCGAATGGCAATTAACAAAATTTTTGAGATTTAAAATAGGTGTTGCTTTTGCTAAATAATCGATAGTTTGAAAAATTTGGAATTCATGTCAAAAATAATTCATTTCCAAAAACTTCGTCATTGATAAATCCCAAACGAATTAACCGATTTTGATCCAATTAACAGTATTTGACGCAATGTTTTAAGGAAAAAGCTGATAAGATTTTTAAGTCAACTGGTGTATTAGCCTGAAAGTTATTTTTAATATGTGTATTAAGTAAGTTTGCTAAAAATAACGTAATTTTAATATTTGAAAAGCTGCAATTTTTGAAAATTACTTTTGATTTTTGAAACGGCATTTGAAGTAGTTATTTTAGTATTCCTGCCGCAATAGCGTCAGTGCTTGTTGCTACCGTGTTCCGGTTCGGAGGGTAAGGTAGGCGGTAAACTTATGCATGTAGTATTAGACCTAGCCACAAGATAGCAACGCACCATTAACATCTTTGGTATCTATAGGCGATGGTTGACTCTTTCCATCAGGAGACCCATCTGCTTGTTTGCTATCTTATGATATAAAAAAAGTATTTAAATATCGTAAATACCAAAAAAATGTAAGTATCTTCACGCCCGTATCCCCGAAGGGGTAAGGCAGAGGTACAACAAGTGCACCCACGATTAGCCGAAGATACTTGGTCCCACAAATGTGATAGGTGACAAGCCTATCGCCAACCGGGCACTTTCCAATCCTGGGCAACTTTGTGTTTATCAGATACCTGAAAAAACATTTTTTTAAGGGCCCGACCCGAGAATCGAACCCGGGACCTCATGTGGTCGACGCCAACGCTGGACCACTAGACCACAGAGGCGATTACCAAAAAAATGATTGGTTGAAAAATTTCGAAGTTATGTCGAAAACACATTTTTTTCCATATTTTTCGTCAACGATCACTCCCAAACGGATAAAACGGATTTAATGCAATTTGTACATTAGACGTAGTTTTTTGAGGAATAGAAATGGAATTTCACCAATTGGCAATATTAAGAAGTGTAAAATGTGTCATCTTTTTCCATCAGGGGTACCATCGGCTTGTTTGATCCTATGAAATCCATACTAGAGTATTATAAGTGCAAAATTCTGTCTGCCTGTTTGTTACACTTTCACGGCTAAACCGCAGAACCGATTTTGACGAAATTTGGCATGTTGATATTTGAATATCAGGGGTCACAGGCTAATTTTTTTCAAAAACCAACACCTAAGGGACAGAATTAGGGGATAAAAATTCGTATGAAAAGTTATATCAATGACGTTAATCTACTCGCGGGAGAAGCGGCGCGGTTTGACTAGTCTATAATACTCGTATTATAACTGCGGATGTTTGGATGTATGGATGGATGGGTGTTTGTTACTCAATCGCGCAAAAACTACAGAACGGATTTTGATGAAATTTATCACACAAGTAGATGATGACCTATAATAGTACATAAGCTACTTTTTGTCTCGGAAAAATGAGTTGTTCCCGCGTGATTCACAAAAAACTTTTAATGCAGCGGGCTGCACGGTGCGCCTAGTAAAGTAATAAATAGAAATAATTGTATCCTTTGAATAGAAGCAATGCCAAAGTATGCTGGGAACTATCCAACGAGATTAGATTAAAGGGGTGCCCGGGAACACAATGGTTGTCCAACAATGACGTATTGGGCGATGCGATCTGCTGGAATAAATCACCAGCCTCTAACGCTTTCCTTATCTACCTCTTAACCCTTATCACGCGTGTACACAAAATTTATTGAACTAAAAACAATTTAATATTGTTTTGTTATTCAAATAATTTGACAGATAAATTTATGGTGAACCGATTAAACCAAAAGTAAGGTAATGTTTTTAAGTATTTTTTCCTAATTTTAGCAAACAAGCAGATGGCTCTGCTGACGGAAATAACCATCGCCTATAGACACCTAAGATATTAATAGTGCGTTGCTATCGTTGCGGCAGAGTTTTAATATGTAATTTATATAGTTATGTCCAAAAATTTCGCAGCACCTGCAGCCCAACGGCCTGACAGATATTAGCTTATGAGGCATGAAGTGTCATTGGATTCATCTCAATTGAGGAGTCACATAGGCTTTTTAATTTTAACTCGCCGTTGTATTTTTATATTATAGATAGGATATCAAACAAGCTGACAGCTAAATGGCACTTGCAATATTTTCTAACACAGAATAAAGGCCATGACGAAACACATCAAGCCAGAAATAACATTTTTAGTCTGTAAAGAATAATCGCATTTGAAAATTGGAATATTTGTTGACTAACCCAAATTACAGACTGTGGGAACAGAATTGTAGACTACAGTATTCTGTGCTGTGGGAGTCAAACCATAATTAATATTTTTTTTATTTCCTGAAGAACAATCGCACGTCATAGATTATTTGTAAGTTAGTTGATGATAGTCATTATAGACCAAGCCGCAAAATATATTTTTTAGTCTGTGATAAATAATCGCACTTGGAATATTTGTTTATTAACGTAGACCACGACTGAATCGCATAAAGCCATATATTTCGTATCATACATATAGGCAGCATTTTTAAAAAATGCGAAACAATAAAGTCGTACCGTACCGAGCCATATTAAGTGATGTTTTATTTTATCACGAGTTAAATGATATTTTGTGGCGGTATTTGATGTGGTCGTGCAGTTGAAACAATACTGCACCGGTCACGGAGCGATCCATCATGTCACTTGCTGCGACCCCCGGCGGTTCACCGTGATACTTCACAAGTGCGCTGACTGTTTGCTGATTGTTTTAAGGATGGAAAATTGATAAAATCTTTACTGTTTTACAAATTAATTTTAAAATATTTTATTTTACAAATGTTTTGTTGCCTTATCATGTCATTTTTTTATATTTCATCTTATGATTTTTATACATATACTAGCTGACCCGGCAAACGTTGTTCTGCCTTTTTACTACTTTTATTTTTTTTCTGTATTTTCTCACCTTTTAAATTTTCCCTGGTCTTCAACAATTAATACAAAACCAAAATTAGTCAAACCGTTCTCGAGTTTTAGCGAGACTAACGAACAGCAATTGATTTTTATAGATATATAGATTACTAGCTGACCCGGCAAACGTTGTTTTGCCACATAAATTACTGAATTAAAAAATAGGGGTTGATCGTAGAGGGTTGAAAATCAAAGGTTGTATATATTTTTCAATGTTGAATCATTAAAAAATAAAAATAAAAATTTTTGTCTATAAAATAAAAAAAATTTAGTGGTGGACAACCCTTAACATTTAGGGGGATGAAAAATAGATGTTGGCCGATCCTCAGACCCACTGAATATGCATACGAAATTTCATCAAAATCGGTCCAGCCGTTTCGGAGGAGTATGGGAATGAACATTGTAACACGAGAATTTTATATATAAAATTAGATAGCAAGCAAACAAATGGCTCTCCTAATGGAAAGAGACAACCATCTCCATATCGCTCGCTCGATTGATATAGATTAAAGATGTTAATGTTGCGTTGGTAATTGCTATCTGTGTGACGGGGCTGGAATGCCACATGCATAAGTCTACCAAGACATTATGCAAGATGGCAATGCCATAGCATAGGTCTACCGGCTACCTTACCCTCCAAACCGGAACACGACAGTGACAAGCATTGACGCTATTGCGGCAGGAATAGGTAAGGCGGTGGTAGGTACATAAACCCAGGCGAGATGTTGTAGAACTTCACCATCTAGTAGCCACGTTGGTAATGACACGTATAGCTAACCGTTCGACTATTATGAACTGCCTGACATAATAACAGATGGTCTATACTTCAATTTTTTATCCTCTATTTTAGCCCCCCAAGAATAGATATAAAAAAAATAAGTAGTCAATATTAGACTTCGGGTCTTTAACTAACTCGTCACCAAATTTTATCAAAATCGGTTTAGCTATTAACCCCTGAAAGCGTAATAGGCAAACAGACTTTCACACTTATAATATTACTAGCCGCGCCGTGCAGCCCGCTGCGTTACAAAAGTTTGTATAAGTGTATCCCTCGTGAACAACCTAATTTTGCGGGATAAAAATTAGTAAGTATATAATGCTATTCCAGGTCATCATCTACATGTGTGCTAAATTTCATTCAAATAGGTTCAGCCGTTTTTGCGTGATTTATTAATAAATTTCCATGCTTACAGCCTAATTTTGCATTTATAATATTAATATAGATAATTGTGGATTTATAATTTTTCTGGATGCCCTTGTCTCTAAATGGATTTTAATAAAAATTTTCTGTGTGTATGTGTTTATTTAAAGTAGTTCCTGGAAGGTTTAAATTCATAATTGGACCCGATAGATTACACTACAGTTGGATTTGTGCAGAACAATGTATGCCAAGTCCTTTTTATAAAAATAGAATAATTGTCCTCATAAAATTACATTCGGGAAAACCCACAATGCTAATACATGAAATAAACGTGATATACAATCTGCATAATCGGAAAATAAATTGAAAATTTTGATTCCAATACCAGGAAAAAAAAAGAGATATTCATATACCTAATATAATCGTGTCTTTATTCTACAAAAAGATGTCCTTGGATGGAAAATATTATTGTATTAGAATTAATATTTTTGGGTCTTTTTTATGTTACTTGGGATAGGCAGTGTCAGACGTGCCACCTGAGTGCTAAGTGTGAGTTTTTCTTTTCGCATTCGATTGTGAGCGCGTTTGAAGTTTACTAGGAATTTGTATGTGATTTGTACAGCGCCACCTAGTGGTAAACGTGAGAAACCAGTTTACCACTAGGTGGCGCTGTACAAATCACATACAAATTCCTAGTAAACTCGAAACGCGCTCACGATCGAATGCGAAAAGAAAAACTCACACTTAGCACTCCGATGGTAAGTGGTCGACGTCGCCCATGAACATAAACTAGTTTACCTCGAACTGGCCCAGGTAACTCGTTTTGCGTTGCCTATCCTTAGACATAAAGTGTTAAGTCTCGGTGCCAGTAATTACACTGCCTGTCTTGCCGTTCTCTCCGAAACACAGCAAAGCTGTTTCACGGGAGTAATAAGCAGGATGTGCTACCCATGCATGCAGCCGGGAGCGTGGCACAGCGCAACCCTACCTCCGGTAACCGGGTCTGACTGTCTGTAACACTTTTACGATTAAAACATTGAACCCAATTTGATGGAATTTGGTAAAGAAATAGTTGAAAGACCAGGGTCAAACATAGGCTACTTTTTTCAACCGACTTTCCGAAAGGAGGATTTTATCAATTCGACTTACCTCGGAACTCGGTCATTTATAAACTGATTTTAAAATTATTTTTTTGTTTTGGTAGGACATAATTCTTTATTTATTTATGTGTTATAGCACTCACCCCGTGCTTGGGAAAACTTGAAAAACTTTGAAAACAATAAAGAAAAATATCGACACGCAGGAATTGAATCTGCGACCCTCTCCCTCCCGGCCTTAGGGAGACGGTCACAGGTTCAATTTCTGCGTGTCGATATTTTTCTTTGTTGTTCTTAAAATTTTTCTTTACGTTTTATTATAATTGTTTTATTATAATTTATTTTATATTTTGTTCTGTTTTACGTCACAAGTTAAAGGGATGGGAGGGGGTCGACGAAGTGTGACATTGTGTGACAAGGGGTAGGAAAGAGTCCCGTGACATCATATTTTTTTATAATATAATATTTTATATGTAAGTATTGCAACAGTAAATTTAAAAAAACCACCTGTATAGATAAAAAATAATCGAACGAAATCATTATTCCAATGTAAAATTGTAAAATATGTGACATCACACTAGGTAAGGTGGAGTCTCACAAATGTGACCAGATGTGACAAGGACGGGGGAGAGGTCAAAAAATAAAGAAATTCGTGTGACGTAATTTATGGATGGCCCCTAGTTCATTAAATTCTCTGTATGAAAGATGATGTTAGAGATGTGTTACTCTTCTCACGTGCGTCAGCTAGTATTTTTTTTTTATATCATAAGATAGCAAACAAGAAGATGGGTCTCCTGATGGAAAGAGTCAACCATCGCCTATAGACACCAAAGATGTTAATGGTGCGTTGCCATCCCGTGGCGAGGTCCAATGCCACATGCATAAGTTTACCGGCTACCTTACCCTCCAAACCGGAACACGACAGCGACAAGCACTGACGCTATTGCGGCAGGAATAGGTAAGGCGGTGGTACCAGACCCGGGCGAGACCTGTTCCTATCGGAAATCAAATCCCAAGTTTCAGGCACGATCGGCGTGTTACACGTATCTCCGTGTTGGTCCGGACCCCTTTTGAAGAATAGACAATCTGCTATTCAGCCAGGCAATTCGTAATAGTCGAATGATTGGGATATACGTGTCACTAGGTGGTAGAGTTCTGCATTGTCTGGCCTGGATCTGGTACCACCGCCTTGCCTATTCCTGCCGCAATAGTGTCAGTGTTTCTCACTGTCGTGTTCCGGTTTGGAGGGTAAGGTAGCCGGTAAACTTATGCATGTAGCATTAGACCTCGCCACGAGACAGCAACGCACCATTAACACCTTTGGTGTCTATAGGCGATGCTTGACTCTTTTCATCAGGAGACCCATCTTTTAGCTTGTTTGCTATCTTATAAAAAAAACTACCATCATGACCACTAGGTGGTGTTCTGCAATATCCGTCCGGGTAGGTACCATCGCTTTACCTATTCATTAAAACCTCGCTACATGAATAGCAACACCCCATAAACATCTTTGGAGTCTATAGTCGATGGTTGTCTCTTGCCATCAGAAGAGCAATCTGTTTGTTTGTTAGCTTATAATATAAAAAAAAATGTCTAAATATGTTCACATTATATTAATATTAGCTGACCCGCCCAACTTCGGCCGCGAGTAGATTAACATGTTGTCAAGATAGCTTTTCATAAAAATTTCATCCCCTATTTTAACCCTTTATGGGTTGATTTTTGAAAAATTAGCCTATGTTTGACCCCGGCTCTTCAACTACTTTCATGCCAAATTTCATGAAAATCGGTCCAGTGGTTTAGCCGTAAAAGCGTAACAGACAGACAGACAGACTTTAGCATTTATAATATTACTAGCTGTGCCCGCGACTTCGTTCGCGTGGAAAAAAATCTAAAATAAAAACCCTAAAAAAAATTCTTAAAAGAAAAAAGTCTAAAAAAAATATTAGTATGGAAGTATGGATGACTTATGAATGACCATTGAGTTCAAACAACTGCAAAATCTGTAAAGTAAGTCTAGCCATAGATCAAGTATATTTAGTGTCAACATATTAATGGACTAAGAAACATTTCCTATTTACTAATACGCGACACAAGGGTTTTAGTTGCCGGGTTATGGCGCGCCAAATTTGGCAGATGCGTCTGCGCACGTATTCCGTCCTCCATCATCTCGCGTGACAGACGCCTTTGATCGATGGCCTTGTTTGTGTCCGGCACAAAAGCTATGTTTTGCTTTGAAATTTGAGAACATGTTCGCACTACTTAGACGTATTTACAGCGTTTACGTTGACGCAATTTTTTAATTTTTTTTAACATAATGGCGTATTGCGTTAAGGTGGATGAAGCGCGTTACACCTGGTAGCCGCTATGGTAGTCACGCGTATAGCCAACCGTTCGCCTTCTACGATCTGCTTGACCAAATTATATTAACATCTTTGATGTCTATAGGCGATGGTTGACTTTTACCATCAACATACCCATCTGCTTATTTGCTATCTTATGATATAAAAAACCTTTTGGAGACTATAACGTCTCAAAGTGCATCAAGCACTTTTATGAACATGTTTGAAATAAATTCCATACCGCGTGTTAGGCTCATGACTCATGAGGCGCTCTACCACCAGGTAGGCACCATGATATTCTACGTAAAGTCAATCGTTCGCATTTTACGAACTACCCGGCTGAATTACGTGTAGTCTAAAAGGGGCTCCGGACCAACAAAATTTATTTCATTGAATTTTGAAATATGTTTAATATATTCTTATCGTGTGGAGACGGTAACATCGTAAGTCTATCACCCCCTGTTTGAGTCTTCGTGTTGCATGTGGATGCCACAGCATCATCTCGCCACGCAGATAGCAACGAACCATTGACATGTTTCGTATATCTATATGTGATGGTTATCTATTTTCATCAGCAGATCCATCTACTTGTTTGCTATCCTATGATATAAAAATGAGTGCGATTTGGTTGCATTAAGGCTGTCATTGTTATCTTCAAATGTCCCTGTATTAACCTGGACTCATTTTGTAGAATAGACTGTCTGCCACTCTGCCAGGTATAGCTTTCTTTCCCTATACCAACATCTTTCCATTTTTCTTATATTACTAGCGGTTCTCCGCAACTTGGTTCGCGTGAACAACACACATTCCTTCCTTTTACTCAGTCGAGTAAAAAAGTAGCCTATGTTACACAGTGATAATGAACTTTTGTATTGTTGAAAGCATTTGTAAAATTAGTCTAGTAGTTCTCAAGTTTATTCATTACAAACAAGCAAATCTTACCTATTTATAATATTAGTACACATGTAACCTGTTAAACGTCAGAGCAATTTTAACACGGCAACCTCACAAAGTTTAGTCTTTTAACAGTCCGATAGTTGTACTGTAGTGTGATGGCGCCCTGTTGGTTTAGAATTTAACTAAATATGGCCGGCGTCGGTAGTCAATTAAATGCTTTTGATATTATTGGTGTATTTGTGACACTATAGAGTTTAAATAACTTCACAAATGTCAACTAAACACCCATCAATCTTAATTGGAACACTCTAAACAAACGTAATTTGTAATGTCTATATTTTATTTTATTGTATTCGCATTTGTGAAAAACGACAACATTGATTTTAAACAGAGTGCTAAGTGTGTTTTTCTTTTCGCATTCGATCGTGAGCGCGTTTCGAGTTTACTAGGAATTTGTACAGCGCCACCTAGTGGTAAACTGGTTTCTCACGTTTACCACTAGGTGGCGCTGTACAAATCACATACAAATTCCTAGTAAACTCGAAACGCGCTCACGATCGAATGCGAAATGAAAAACTCACACTTAGCACTCTGAAGCTGAAGTCACAGATAACTCATGCTTTTTTTAAATCGTAAGATAGCAAACAAGCAGATAGCTCTCATGATGGAGAGAGACAACCATCACGTATAACACCAAAAATGTTTATGGTGCGTTGCTATCCTTGTGCCGGCGTCTTAATGCCACATGCATATGTTTACCGGCTACCTTACTCTCCAAACCGAAACACGACAGTGACAATCACTGATGCTATTGCGGCAGGAATATGTAAGGTGTTCTACCATCTAGTAACAAATGCATCACTACCATCGTGAATTCGTCACTACTACATGGTTAAGATACTTTTTTTGGAATGACTGAATCACTGCTGGCTTTAAGGTTCTTCACAGCTTCACCGGATGCGTTGGTGGGTGAGCAGAGTTTATATACCGAAATAACATTTTTCACACTTTTGTCTGTATGTCTGTTTGTTCCTACTAATCTCTGAAACGGCAGGACCGGATTTACCCAGCAGATAGCTGATGTAATAAGTAACTTAGGCTAATTTTTTTTAGAAATTCTTCCACGCGAAGTCGCAGGCACAGCTACTTGTAATTAATATTCGTTTGGGCTAATACCCAAATGTGTTAATTCGTGGACTAACACACACACACACACACACATGTAAAAGTACAAACATACATACATTTACGAAATTAAGTATAGGTACGTGCTTGGGCGCTTAAATAGATCATCGAACTCAAATACTATCCAATTTCAACTATATTACATACCTACATACATGTCAAACCAATAATCTCCTTTTTTCGTCGGTCCAAAGTTATTACTTGTTTTTTTGAGACACGGTGTGGTGACATACCATTAGTAGGTTCTGTACTACCTCTGAGATTTTTCCAGATGGAAAAAAGTCCTAAAACATTTTGATAGACTCAGGAATTGAACCCGATATCTTCATATCTGAGCAAATCTGGCAAAATTGGCTACACTTGATAAAATAAGATACGAGAAGGAATTTGTTAATACAATATATTCACAGTTTGAAGAAAAACAGTTAAAAATAAAACTCGCCATTGATTCAGCAAAACGGTTTCGTATCGGGAGGGTGGCGAAATCGCGATATGCGGATAAAAAACGGTGTGTCCCAACCGATAGCACACAATACACGTACGATCTTATACCGTTATATAAAAGCGTTTTATAGCACACGACACGATTTATAGATCAAATTATGTTCTTTTTTCCCCGTTTTAGCCAAAACCTTTTTAAGAATAGAATATTTGCGTATTTGTAATATTTTTTTATTTTATATTTAAGGGCAACAAACAAATAGATGACTTTTCTTCTGAAAGAGATAAATATCGACTATACATACCAAAGATGGTAATGGTGCGTTACAATACGTGTAGCGGGGTGTAATGCGTCGTTTATATGCATTCCAGCTACCTTACCCTCCAAACCGGAACGCGACAGTGACAAGCACTGATACTATTGCGGCTGGAATATGTAGTGTTCTACCATCTAGTAAACAAATAAGTCACTACATGATAAAGATAATTTTTTTCGGAATGTCGGATCGCTGCTGGCAGTGCTGGCCTAAAGAGCCTTCACAGCTTCACCGGGTGCGTGGACGAGCAGAGTGCCCAGCCAGAGTTTAAAGTTGTGGGGCTGTACGCCCTCCACCCTAAGGGTGTCTCCTGTGAGACCGAACTTCAGCTTAGGGTTGGTCGTGATTTGCGATGGGAGGGTTAGTGGCTTTATTTTGTCCATCGGCTGACCCTTGCCCTTGGGCTCGGTTCGCTGATGAGTGAAGCAGGGGTCCCTGTGTCGGTTTGTTCGTGTGGTCGGGTTGTCAGGATCGGTAAGAACGTTCGGCGAGGCCTACGTAATTTGGGATCGGGATTGGGATCTGAGATGTAGTCTGCCGCGGCTACCACCCATGGGTTAGGGTGTGAGTTTGTACGATCAAAATATATATTTTAGAAATATCTTTGAAATGCCTAGCTAAGCTCTGCAATTCGAGATTTTTATGTAAGTTTATGTTGCGTATGTACCACGGTGCACCCGTGATAGTACGCAAATATTTTTTGTGTACTACTTGCAATGGATACAACTCTATACGGGGGAGATAAGCAAACGCTACGGAGGCGTATGATACGATGGGTCTTACTCACGTCTTGTAAAGTGTCACCTTGTAATAAATATATACAACGCCTTGTGGGGCAATAATTTAAGGCATTAGTACCAATGGGGTTTGGTACTAATGCCTTAAATTATTATCCTGCAGTATCTAGTAGAGTAAGTGCTTATCATTGGTTTGTTTCATTGACCTCGAGACTATGTGGACTTACCTCTCCACCAGGAGTAGTAAGAATTAACATCTTTAGTGTCCATATCCAAAGGATTCTTTCAATCACATAAATCATCTGCTTATTTGCTCTCCTAAGATATAAAAAATGTAGCCGTGTCTGAACATATAAACGCCAGCCATCTTGCCGAAATAAATTAGTAAATCGACATCGACATTCCCGGTCCGTCCCGTCACTAGTAAAAAGCGACAATGTGTAATTTATTTATGAGGCTCGCGCACAACAATGGCGAGTTAGGAGGATCCTGTCCAAACAGATAAACTCCCCGGGATTACGATTGTTATTGAAACTGTGCGAGCTAATGATAGATGAGTGATCTATGAACGGAGTTCGGTGTTAAGTATTTTTGTTCAATATTGAGAAGTAAAAATAATTTTTTACTTTAATTCTATCATGATTATTATTGAAACTGTTTGAGTTAACGATAGAGGTTCTCAGATCTGCTGTGTATGGAGGTACAGTTCTGTGCAGTTTTTTTTCTAAAACTGCACCACTGTTTTTTTCTAATATTGAGAAACTAGCTATTGCCCACGACTTCGTCCGCGCGGACTTCGTTTACTCCGCACAGCTCCCCCTTAGGTGATAGCGTGATAATATGTAACCTATATGTTGACCCGACCTGTTAGTAATATTCATGCAAAATTTGAAGTCCATGTCCAGTCCAATCCATGCAGTACTTTTTGAGATTACCCCGGACATACATACAGACAAACAGACATAAATTCTAAAAACTATATTTTTGGCTTCGATATCGATTGTAGATCACGCCCCAAGTATTCTTTTAAAAAAATATTCAATGTACAGTTTTGACTTTCCTACGATTTTATTATATGTATAGATAAGATAAACATTAATTTTTATGAAGAGAGTAATGAATGTGGACAGTACATACTACATACACTAAATGTGGAGGAAGCAAGACAACTCTGCAAGGATCGTGGTGTATGGCACTCGGTTCTCTCTGCCTACCTCGTAAGGGATCTGGTGTGAAGCTATGTATGTATATAAGTATGTAAACATTGATTTTACTGCATTTATCGTATCATGTAAATAAACTAGCTGCACCGTGCAGTCCGCAGCATTATAAAAGTTTTTGGTGAATCCCGCGGGAACAACTCATTTTTCTGGGATAAAATGTAGATTATTTGTTATCCCAGGTCATCTATAATCACTTTTTATCCCGGAAAAATTAGGTGATTCCGCGGGATTGACCAAATTTTTTTAATGCATGGGGCTGCATTGCAGCTAATTCTTTAATATTTTTGTGACGCACGTAGAAATATAACGCAGGCGCAGGCGTTATTAATCTAAGGCAGCGTTTCTTAACCTTTTCAGCCCGCGGACCCCTAGGAAAATCAGGCACAATTTCAGGGACGCCTTTAATAGAAAACATTGGGGTCATTCCATGTCAAATCGACCAATAGTTGGAATCGACCCCTTTCGATTTGGATGAATTTTGGTCAAAGTTTTCTTTTATCATAAAACGAAGTTCTGCCAAAGGAAAAAAAATAAAAAATTTTTTTTCGAAAGATATACAAATTCAAAATTTCGCGATTTTTCCAGTTTTTCAATTTTGTTTTTGCAATATCTCGAATGCTATTGTAGATACAGGAATGGGCTTTCGTTTGTTTAAAAAGGGACACTTGGGGCTATAGAAAAAAAAAATTTGGAAAAAAATTTTGAAAAATGCCAAATTTTGTAAAATTTTGAATTTTTGAAAATGGTCAAAAATGAAGTCCGCCATGAAAATTTTGGCTCAATTTTTTTTTGTATGATACCTTGTAATGATCTTAAAAGATGCTGAAATTTTTGGATAGGGTTTTTTTTTATTTCAAAAATATGATATTATATTTTTGCTATCTAGCCATCTTTTTTGCTATCTAATGATATAAAAATGAGCGTAGGAAGGTCACTAGTTCAACTCCAGCCATGGCAATATTTTTTCTTGCCTAATAAAGGTTTAAGTTTTCACTACCACGGAATTTTTGCTTAAACTCATCAAGAATACATTGAACCCCAGTCTGCTCTCTGGTCTTGCGAGATCATTACAATAGAAATGCGTGTAAGGCTCCAAGATCTCCATTCAACTAGTAGGAATATAAACGAGGGCTCTCTCGCACAATGTGTCGTAAGTTTTACATTTAAATTACACGTGATTCCATCCAAATGATTCAATTTAAATGGATTCATTGAATCGATTTGGTTATTGATTTTAATTTTTAACCGAATCGAAATAAAAGCGTCTTGAAAAATTAAATACATTAAAAAACGACAGGGTTTTACGTTAAAAATAAATGTTTGGCAAAAGAATCTTAAAGTGAAAATACTTGGTGAAAGAATTTAAGCAAAAATCAAATGATCGTCAAAATTTTCGCCGTGTTGGTACCAAGCTCCTTTGCAGAATAGACCAACTGCCGTTCTGCCAGGCAGGTGGTAAAAGGCGACCGATTGGCTATACGAGTCACTACCATCGTGGCTACTAGGTGGTAGAATTCTGCATTGTCTCACCCGGGTCTGGTACCACCGCCTTACCTATTCCTGCCGCAATAGCGTCTGTGCTTGTCATTGTCGTGTTCCGGTTTGGAGGTTAAGATAGGCGGTAAACTTGTACACGTGGCATTAGACCTCGCCACAAGATAGCAACGCACCATTAACACCTTTGGTGTCTATAGGCGATGGTTGACTCTTTCCATCAGGAGACCCATCTACTTGTTTGCTATCTTATACTATAAAAAAATACTTATAAATTATGATATAAAAAAATGATAAAACTGAACGTAAATATATGGCAACTGAATGTAAAATAAAATTAAATTGAAGGTAAAAAAATTAAAGTTACCTTAAGTATAAGTTACAATTGTTACAAAATTTATTATAAGTAGTTTAGTTAAATATAGGGCAGCTGAATATATACATAATTACACTTATTAACCACGCCGAAAAAATGCTAAACTAAAATCTTGAAGTAATATTTTTTAAGACTACCTCCCCTTAATGCAAAGTGGGGATAAGTACTAATTTTTTCTTGCACACCGTGGTGTTGGGTATCGTTGGATAGATTTTCAGAAAATATTGTGAGTTTGTGAAATCAATTTTTCGATTAAGAAAAACGTTTGCCAAAAATTAAGCATTATAGTGTAAATTTTGTTAAAGTCAAGTATTTGGTAGTTTATTCCCTGTCCACCACTTTCCACTAAGCACTAAGACCTCATCCTTGCTAAAAAATTAACGCTTCATATGTTTGCCCAATAATTGTAACTGCTTAACGGATTTGAATGTAGTTCTGCGAGTTTCTAATATATGGCCGCAATGACGGCAATTGACGTTTTCTAGTGATGAATTTTTTTTTTATATCATAAGATAGCAAACAAGCAGATGGGTCTCCTGATGGAAAGAGTCAACCATCGCCTATAGACACCAAAGATGTTAATGGTGCGTTGCTATCTTGTGGCGAGGTCTAATGCCACATGCATAAGTTTACCGGCTACCTTACCCTCCAAACCGGAACACGACAGCGACATGCATTAACGTTATTGCGGCAGGAATACGTAAGGCGGTGGTACCAGACCCGGGCGAGACAATGCAGAACTCTACCACCTAGTAGCCACGATGTTAGTGACTCGATAGCTAATCGGTCGCCTTTTACGACCTGCCTGGTAGAACGGCAGTTGGCCTATTCTTCAAAGGAGGCCGGGACCAACACGGCGAATGACCGGTATATGTCTACTAAGCTTTTAAAAGTTATTCTAGTGCGGGTACCTCATTACCTTTTTTTGCATACCTTAAAAATAATTTTAGCAAGGCGTTACATATGAATGCTATTACCTAAAACCTCTCACTTAACAGTAAAAATTTTCACGAACGGCTTTTATATCCTCTGTTACTCATCAAAAAGTACCACTTTTCGCGAAATCAATTATCTAACAAATCGGCGATAGAGATTAGAGAATACAGAACAAAAATGTTATAACACCTACGTGCTTAACATAGTGTAAAACATATTTTTAAAGAGGCTATTTTTCCGCTATTAATTACTTTCAGCAATTACACTTTAGTGTGGCCATACCTTTATTGCATCTCTAATATTTTCTAAGCTACAATGTGCGTTAGGTCGAATACTATGTTAGTTTAATCGCGGTCCGCCACTTGCCATGACGAATTAAGACTTCATCCGTCCTAAAGACTTATTGAGGTTACACTTTACCGGTGGGAGATATGCGCTGTACCGCGCTCCCGGCTGCATGGGTACCACCATCTTGCTTATTTCTCTCGTGAAACAGCTTTGCTGTGTTTCGGGAAGAAGGGCAAGAAATGCAGTGTAATTACTTGCACCGAGACTTAACACCTAATACCTCAGGATAGGACACATAAACGAGTTACCTGGGTCAGTTTCAGGTAAACTAGTTTATGTTCATTGGCGACGTCGACCACTTATCATCAGGTGGCACGTTTGCCAGTTTGCCTATCCAAGTAACATAAAAAAACTTATTTATGGCCATACCTTTACTGTATGAATGTTAAAATCTTTTCTAAACTATAATGTGCGTTAGGTCGAAGATTTCGAACGGTATATGTTAGTTTATTCGCGGTCCGCCACTTTCCACTAAGCATTAAGACCTCATCCTTGCTAAAGATTTATCGCCCCGCATGTTTGCCCAATCACCACAACGGCTTAACGGATTTGAATGTGGTTCTGCGAGTTTCTGATTTACGGCCGCAATAACAGCAAATGACGCTTCCTAGTGAGTAGTGACCGGTGAAACCTGTGATAACCTGTTTAAAGTTTAGTCTATGGGTGTGGGTCTTACGTTTGTATGATCTTATTATGAAATAAACGTGATCTGAGCTGGAGAGGTAGTCTAAAACCTTATCACGTATCACCAGAGGGAGGGGAGCTTAAAAATGCTAAAAGATCATCTATATTCTATATCTATATTAATATTATAAATGCGTAAAAGTTTGGATGTTTGGATGGATGTTTGTTACTCAATCACGCAAAAACTACTGAACGGATTTAAATGAAATTTGACATACAGGTAAATAATAACCTGGAATAGCACATAGACTACATTTTATCCCGGAAAATTTAGGCAATCCCGCGGGATTTGCCAAAAACTTTTATAATGCAGCGGGCTGCATGCTGCAGCTAGTAATGTATAAATAATCACGATCCCTATGGATAAGCTGCAAAAGTTAAACAATACATTATAAAGAACACACAAAATATGTAATGGTGTTGTGGCGTTTCAAAAGCTTAAAGAGGGTCTATAAATTTGAGAAACTGTAAATCTATATTCTATATTATATTATCTATATTAATATTATAAATGCGAAAGTTTGGATGTTTGGATGGATGTTTGGATAGATGTTTGGATGGATGTTTGTTACTCAATCACGCAAAAACTACTGAACGGATTTGAATGAAATTTGGCACACAGGTAGCTGATGACGTGGAAAAGCACATAAGCTACTTTTTATCCAGGAAAAATGAGATGATCCCGCGGGATGCGCCAAAAACTGTGTATAATGCAGCGGGCTGCACGCTGCAGCTAGTATGAAATAAATCACAATATCTTTCATTAAAATAGCATAGAGTTATTTATGTCGGCGATGAAATATAATTTTTTTTATCGTAGAAAAAAGTATCTTCACGACCGTATCCCTGAAGGGTAGGCAGAGGTTTGACAAGAGCACCCACGATTAGCCGAAGATACTTAATCCCACAATATGATAGGTGGCAAGCCTATCGGCCTGGCCACGGGAAATTCGCGCCCGCGATTTTTCGCGCGGCGCGAACGGCGAAGCGTCTAGCGTCTGAAACAAATGTATGGGAAAATACTAAACAAGTGGCGGCCGGCGGGGGGGTGATCGACGAATTTTCGTCGCCGCCGCCGCCGCAGGCCAGGTATTGGATATGTACCGCGTACATATCTAATACCTGGCAACGTTTTTATGGGAAAACTGAAAAAACACATTTTTGATTTGCCGAAACCGGGTCTCATGTGATCAACACCGACACCGTTGTATATTTAACTTTTAAACTATTTAAACAGGTCGTTTAAAATATATCATAATCATTGCCGGATTAGCCTATCAGTAAATTAAGCAATTATTTAGGACATCACCTTTTTGGAAGCACCATAAAAATATTTGCCACGAAACAAAGGTAACCGCCCGGCCACGAGAGCCGGCCGTGGCGGCGGCGGCAGCGGCGCGGCGGGCGAGGCGAAAATTCGCGCTCGCGGATTTTCAGGCCAGGGGAACTTGCATCCTCCGCCGCGACCAGTATAGTCCGAGAGCAAGATGACTTTTTCAACTATCTTGATATTGCTTGCAGGGGAGTAGTACTATTTGGAAGAGAATATGTAGTACATGATTCATATAAGAATCGGGGTATAGTATAGACAGATTTTAATTTCATTCTTGTGTATGCGAAATATGTACTATACCAAGACAAATTTTGGAATGAGTGTCGAAACTCAAAACCTTTGATTTATAGTGTTGCCGCTTGATATTCCATTATCAATAGGGATTCATTATCTCAATAAGTACAATGCTATCTATAAACAGCAATACAATCGATAGCATCGATAATATTCACGATTAAAAAATAAACTATCAAAAGTATCGATACTATCGATAGTATTGCTATTTAATATTGCATTAATCACAATTACTATCGATAGTATCGATACTATCAAAATTATCGATAGTAAACTTTATTCTAATACTGACCGATGCTATCGATTGTATAATCGAATATATCGATAGTTAAGGAAATATTGTCTAACAATACTATTGATAGAATCGATACTTTGTTTATCTCCAATAATTGATATTATCGACGCAATCGATAGTTTATTTACTTGCAGCGTTCAATACAATCGATACCATCGACGTTATGGCGTTTCTAGATTAAAACTATCGATTTTTAGCGACACTACTTATATTCTTATGAATATTTAACATTGTGGGAAGAAAAAGATATTGTATCTCTGGACTTTGTTTATACTTATGATGTGGTGACTAGACTTACAAATTACTGGCCTAGTAATTATTTGAAAATTAAAGTTAAAATGTTCATAGTGATTTTTCTCGGCAACTACAACTAAACCATTCTGGTTCCTAGACTATACGCTAAGGCCGCCGCCATGCTCTGTGCTGATTCATACATTTGTCTCACTCGCTCGCCGCGTCCTGCACCGCGCGCTTAATTCGCTCGTCAAAAATCGTTCGTCGCCCCACCGGTCGCTGCGCCGCGTGGCATGTTTAGTCCTTCCCCTTTGTTTCAAACGCCAGACGCTTCGCCGTTCGCGCCGCGCGAAAAATCGCAAGCGCGAATTTTCCGTGGCCAGGCCATAAGGCTGTTTAAAAAATCGCACTGTTAAACTGACTAGAGCAGTTTTTTCTGTCCTTTTTTGTGCCATGCCCCATTGTAACATTTCTATAAAAACGCGTTGTTTAGCAAATTTTAAAACGTCCGGCATTGTCGCGGCAGACGGCACACTCCGAGACAAAGTTTACTTGACGAATCTAATCACCCAGTTGATACTAACAAAATTATATCTAATAATTATTTACAGCAATTTTTGATTTTTTTTAAAATTTAGCAACATCATCTAGCATTGCATTTAAATAGCCCGGAGCGAAAGGATTAAAGTCGTGTCCATTTTTGAAATGGCCCCCTCGTGGGGCGTGGGCCCCACGTTGGGAAACACTAGAGCGTTGACGGTTGTGGTCTCGTTATGACTTATCTCGTTGTTTTTTTGTCATATAATAAGGTAGCAAACTAGTAGATGCCCTTATATTTATATCGTATTAAAAGCACTTGTACTGTTTTACTTGACTTTTTATTTATTAAATCCAACCGGTTTCGCGTTTTAACGCAACATCAGGGCAAAAGTTATTATTGATGATGCGTTAAAACGCGAAACCGGTTGGTTTTAATAAATAAAAAGTCAAGTAAAACAGTACAAGTGCTTTTAATACGATATAAATATAAGTCAACATGGAGTTTTACCAAGTGCCGACGATATTCAGTGTTTAAAGTAGATGCCCTCCTTATGGAAAGAGAAACCATCGCCTATAGATACCAACGATGTTAATGGTGCGTTGCTATCCGTGTGCCGGGAAGGCAATGCCACATGCATAAGTCTACTGTCTACCTTACCCTCCAAACCGAAATACGACAATGACATGCATTGAAGTCATTGCGGCAGGAATAGGTAAGGCGGTGGTACCAAATACCCGGGCGAAGCGTTGCGGAACTTTACCACCTAGTAATCACGACTGTAGTCACACGTATAACCAATCGGTCGCCTCTTACGACCAGCCAGCCAGTTTTACTTGGTCTTGTAGTATGTATAATAAGTACGTACCTACAATTATATTTTATATATAACAATAATCAATATAGTGGGTAAATCAATAAGTGAGGATTGATCGCCTCTGTGGTCTAGTGGTCCAATGTTGGCGTTGACCTCGTGAGGTCCCGGGTCGGGCAATTTGAAAAATGTGTTTTTTTCGATTTTCTGATAAAAACAATGTTGCCCGGGACCGGAAAGTGCCCGGTTGGCGATAGGCTTGCCACCTATCACATTTGTGGGACCAATCTATAATTTTTACCATCTTCGGCTAATCGTGGATGCACTTGTACCTCTGGGAATCGGGCGTGAAGATACTTAATATAGTGGGTAGCGATATTCTTTGATTAAACAGTGTTCAACCAACACTTGGCGTTTCACTACAAGTCTATTCTTCAAAGGAGCCCGGACCAACATTGATTTTTCTCGAACGCTCTTATAACCCATCATCAAATATTGCTTTTGGATGAGAGCGCAAAACATATAGGTACTCTGTGAAAAAAAATTCAAATAAATAAGTTCATAGAACATACACAAAAACACATACAGTATCTTTAGTAAAAGTAAATTACTACAAGCTAATGGGGAAAAATATCACCTTTCAAACTTTCTACGTCGCGATGAAACGTAAGCAGTCATCAGACTGTCTAGGCCAGGGCTAACTCCATAAATCCAATTACCAGCCAGACGCAGGACTTGTCAAATGACCTAGACTTGTGCGGTTTAGCCGACAAACGTAAATCCTAACAAATCGCCGACATAAATAACTCTATGCTATTTTAACGAAAGATTGATTTAATTTTCCATTCATAATGAATGTATAAATGGGGCAAATTCAGATCTTGAATTGGTACTCTATGGTCATAGCGTATTGTGATTTATTTCATATTTACAGTTCCTCAAATTTATAGACCACCTTTAAGCTTTTAAAACGCCACAACACCATTACATATTTTGTGTTTTCTTTATAATATATTGTTTAAATTTTGCACCCTCTCCATAGGGATCGTGATTATTTATAAATTTTGCTTGTATGTAGATTGTCTTCTGTTAGTCTCCAGTAATCTTTGTTCTGGTCCTCTTTGATCTCCGTGTTGGTCCCGGCCACTTTGAAGAATAAATCATCTGCCATTCTGCCAGGCAGATCGTAAACTATTGGCTAAACGAGTCACTACTATCGTGGCTACTAGGTACTTGAGTTCTGCAACGTCTGACCTGGGTCTGATGCCACTGACTTAACTATTCCTGCTGCAATAGAGTTAAGTAGCCGGTATACGATAGCAACGCAGCATTAACATCTTTAGTGTCTATAGGCGATGGTTGTCCCTATCCAAGAGAACCATCAGCATGTTTGCTATCGTATAATATGTTTGTATCGAATAAAAAATATAAAAGCGCAATAATGGTCGAATTTTCAACAATGTGCGGTCACTAATCATTTAAATTACCCATCATTAAATTATAGGTTATGAGTTGTGACTTATCATTATCTTTTTTTGCTAGTCTATTATCTCTTTAGGGTTCCGCGGTCATATATTTGTTGGATCGCAGACACTCACATGGCTCTCCTTGTAGTAAGAGGTAACCAACGTCTACAGACATTAACCATTTTGAAGGTTACTATCCAAAGTTTTGATTTTCAACTAAATTCATAAGAGGAGTAGGTTATCAAATCGGTTGTATGTTTTTTATGTTGGTTACCTCAGAGCTTGGTCATTTATGAACAGATGTTCCTGTATGGTCCCATTTAAACTTGGTGAAGATCTGATGTAAGGTTTCGGACATACAGGGAAATCGGTTGCTGCAATTTTAAAAAGGTAGTATTTTCACGCCCGTATCCCCGAAGGGGTATGCAGAAGTACAACAAGTGCACCCACGATTAGCCGAAGATACTCAGTCCCACAAATGTGATAGGTGGCAAGCCTATCGCCAACCGGGCACTTTCCAATCCCGGGCAACTTTGTGTTTATCAGAAAACTGAAAAAACACTTTGTTTAGGTGCCTATCAATAAGGCCTTGATCTAATTTCCAAAAGGGTCTGGTTCAACCCGGGGTATAATAATTTTTTAATATAAAAACACAAACCACCCAAGCAGATAAAAATAGTTTGGCAAATCACTTTTTATACATAATGAGGGTATAATTTGTGAAGCTCAAATCTAAATGGCGTATATTAAATGAGCGACCAGAGGCATCATATAATAATAGAGCCATCAACTACTGACGTTTAGATGTTAACGTTTTTGTGAGAAGATAATAGGCTGTTTGTTTTTGGATTCTGTGTATATTAATAACTAGCACTTACTCGCGACAAATCGTTACTTTCCTTTGTACACTCGGGTAAAAAAGTAGCCTATGTCACTCCTGGATAATTTAGCATATTAAAGGTGAAAGAATTTTCAAAATCGCTTGAGTTGTTTTTAAGTTAAATCGTAATAAACAAGCAAACAAAAAATCAAATTTTTCTTATTTATAATATTAGTTTAGAGTTTAGACTAAGTGTTCGTAAAAGCGACCGATTGGCTAAGCGAGTCACTACCATCGTGGCTACTAGGTGGTAGAGTTCTGCATTGTCTCGCCCGGGTGTGATACCACAAGATAGCAACGCATTATTAACACCCTTGGTGTATATAGGCGATGGTTGACTCTTTCCATCAGGAGACCAATCTTCTTGTTTGCTATCTTATGATATAAAAAAAAATAGTAAGCTTTTATATCGTAAGACGACAAGCAAGACAGACAATTAAGTGATGAAAAGAAAAACCAGCGCTTACAGACATTCAAGGTGTTAATGGTTATATATAGAAGCTATTAGGACAATTTACAATCTTAGCCCTAGGATTTCCCTGAGAGAAATTCAAAGAAATCAATGTTCGAACTGTAATATCCCAATATATATTTGAGAACTTAATGTACGTTCGTAAAAATATTTGCTTGTTTAAAAAAGTGGTGACGGACACTCACTAAATACAAATACACTCACCAAATACAAGGCACAAAAAAAAATTTGTGCATGCATCTCGTCTCCACAGAATAACTCTTTTATGGGGCAATGTATTCACTTTTACAATAAACTTCCTGAAACTATGAGATCTAACAGTCAATAAATTTAAAAAATGTGTTAAAACAAATCTTTGTAAAAATGGGTATTATGAAATCTCAGATCATTTAAAAAACAAAAAGCCTGGGATTAATTGCTTCTCATACCGATCTCATATGTATTTTTTTTTGTAATCTTGTAATATTGTGATTTTGTGTAAAAAATTATGTTAAAAAAGACAAACTCGCGGAGATTCTTCCGCCGGATATACACGCGCGCACGCCGTTTCCGATCCGTAAGTAGTTTTAAAAAAAATTTACTCGCCAAAATTACTTATAAAAAATTTTATTGAATAAAGTATTTCTGATTTCTGATGCTGTCCGTGTGGCGGGACGGTAATGCAAAATGCAAAAATTTACCGATTACCTTGCTCTCTAAACCCGAACACGACAATGACAAGCATAGAAAGTCGCGGCAAAATTATGTAAGGCGGTGGTACCAAAAACCGGGCGAATCATTACAGAACTCTACTGCTACTACGTGGTAGAGTTCTGCATTGTCTCGCCCGGGTCTGGTACCACTTGTCTTGCCTATTCCTGCCGCAATAGCGTCAGTGCTTGTTGCTGCCGTGTTCCGGTTTGGAGGGTAAGGTAGCCGGTAAATTTATGCATGTGTCATTAGACCTCGCCACAAGATAGCCACGCACCATTAACACCTTTGGTGTCTATAGGCGATGGTTGACTCTTTCCATCAGGAGACCCATCTGCTTGTTACTATCTTATGATATAAAAAAAAAACTAGTAGTCACAATGGTAGTAAAACCTAAGATGGTATAGCCAATCGCTCGCCTTTTATGAACTGCCGGGCAAAATGGCAGATGGTCTATTCTTCAAAGGTACCCGGACTAACACGGGATAAACTAGTGAACCTCGGTGAAACTGATCCTCATTTTTAGTCCACTCTGCCTACATCGTAAAGGAATTGACGCGATATTTATGTTGGTTCAATGGAAAGAGTATTTATTGACCTACTTTTTTAAGTAGTCTCAAGGTATTTGTTAGTGGACAAAATATGTAAAGCCTTGTTTACACCAAAAAATAAATTGAAAAATTCAAATCCCTTACCGGGTAGTAGGAAAGAATTGAGTGACATATCATGGTCCGGATAAATTTGCCTTGCTTCCTACGCATAGAATTATATCAACGCTTCGAAATATTTTAAAAAGCTAAACTTATCAATATTCCGTTGTAAGTGTTGATATAATTATAAAATGGGTGAAATCAATAAAGATTATTATTACTGTGCGATTGACACTATGCTGACACAATATCTGTATTCAGAGTAAACCGCTTTCCTCGCACCTTACTGTATCGTCCAAATTATTACTTCTGATCGCTTTACAAAACAAAAATTTAGCAAGTATGCCATATTGGGCACCCGTTTAAATGGCACCTAAAGTATTCCACAAACGGCACCTCTTGATACTTTTAGCAGGTGCCACTAAAAGTATCGAGAGATGCCGTATGTGGAATACCTCAGGTGCCATTTCCTCAGGTGCCATTTAAGCGGGTGCCCAATGTGGCATACTTCAAATTTAGTCGCACTGAGAGACTTGCTTCGCAAGCAGTCATAAACAACTTAAACGTAAACAAGTCATAATACACGCTAATTTCAATCTTATGCCTTATGGTTTCGCGGTTTGTGTGACAAGCAGCTGTCTCTTTCTTTCTTTATCTAGATTATTCCACTAAACTATTATTCTTGTTCTTTTATCCAGATTATTCGCTGTAACATTACTATTATTATTCGCAAATGCTTTTAAGAAATGTCGTTTAATGCACATGCAGAATTGTCATTTTTACTTGCCTCTATTGTTCACCCGCGCCTTCTGTTTGGGTCTAGAAACACCGGGACTCGTAAGGAAAAAACATACTTTCCGTAATTGTATCGAAATGTACCGTGTGCATCCGACTTAAGATCGTAAATTAAAATATTTTGCGCGCGCTAATTGAGTAGATAACATTTGAGAGCTCGTTGCTTTTATGATCGTCAAATTCGCATTGACACTCGCCTATATTTATGGCAGCTTTGATTGAAATTCATTATGGCCGAATTTTATTGCGCGTGTAGTATGGAAATTACCCTTGCTAAATTTCAATAACATTGATCGTAAATAGAGGTAAATAATGTTGCGAATAATCTAGACAATTGAAGTGTGAGAACACTGGAAATAAAAGAAAAAGGATAGCTGCGTCTATCGATAAACAATAGCTACAGCTATGCCATAATTGACCTTCTCGCATAAGGGTGAAAATAGCGTGTACTATGACTTGTTTACATTTAAGTTGTTTAGGTACGCGTTATTTTCGGAACTTTCGGGAATATGGTCGAACTTTACCTTGTTTATAAATAAGGATGTATTGGCAAGTAGTAAGCCAGTTTGAAAAAGTGATTCGGAAGTTCGAATGATCAGTGTAAAGCGATAAATTACATTGAAAAGTAATACGGAAAGTGTGTTAGTTTAGTAATTCGGTTTAGTCAGTTGCAGTGGAATATAGTGAAGTGAAGGTGTTATTAATAAGTAGTTATTAGTGTTCTTCAGTGTGAATTGTGGTGTATTGTTTATTAGTGTGACAAATACACGGCTTTAATATAAGTGGTATTTTATTGCACAATACGAACGCGAAGCTCGTAACAATAACTTTGAAATAAAGCTTAATTTGGTATGTTTTTTACATCATAGATTAGGAAACAAAATAAAGATGTTTTTTTATGGTTCCATACCTGAAAAGAAAAAATGGGATCCTTATTGGATTACTTCGGTATCCGTGTGTCCGTCTGTCAAGAGCCTTGTTTTCAGGAACGCGTAGAGGTTTCAAGTTGAAATTTATAATCATACATTCTCTAGTCTACGGTCCCTTTTAGCTGTGAAAAATCAAACGTGTTATTAACATGATCAAAGATATAACCATTTATGTCGCATGTCTTGCGATCAAAAGGGTATTAAGATCTGACCGAGAATTATGAAAGGAGATTTATGAGATCGGTCTAAAAGGGCCACAAGAACATAAGTCAACCGAAATTATCAAATTAATTTACAGTAAGTCAATATTAGAATTCAACAGACACTTTTTAATAGCAAATTAATTATTATAAAAGGAATTTTAGTTTTTTTTTATTTTACTTTATTTTAATTTAGTTGGAAAGTCACGAAACTAATCAAACTTGTACGTTTTATCTTATTTCTAAATCAAGCAAAGATTTTTCTTTTCTGCCATAAAGTCTTTCTTTTATTTATGAACAACCAAACAAATTATCAAATGTTGGATAGTCAAGAAGCAAAATTTTAAACTAACTATTGTATAAAATGCAACAAAAAAAACTATTTACTACTACAATCGAAACTTAAAACAAAGAAGGCTGTATAAACAAGCTACTCTTAGTATTATCCTAAAGAAACAAAAAAAAACAAGTGTCACTATTTAAGCTGTGAACGAGTAACAAATATTTTGAAGTAAACAAAATTTTTTCGCCTTTTAACTTTTAAGTGGTTACAATGAAATAATATTCATGATTAAAGATACAAAAACGTATAGTAAACGTAAAATAGAAATCAGAAATCAGAAGTACTTTATTCAATAAAACTTTTTACAAGTTATTTTGACGCGTCAACATTTTTTTAAACTACTACCGGATCGGATAGAAGTAGGTAATGATTGTAATTCAAGTAATATGAATCTCTGAAGTGTTTTCGTGAATTTTAGCATTATAAGAAGTGTCCGTGATACAATTTACATTTCAGAAGAAATTAATAATAATAATAATAATAATAATCATTTAATTCAGGCAACATGGCCCATATTATAAATACCTTATAGACTAACATACATATTAATATTCGCTGGGTGCGTGACCCCAGCGCCATCTAACGATACAACTTACGGTGGCTCTTTGGAGAAAATAAACATGTATTGGATAGCAAATAACTATTGAAAAAATAAAATAAACTTATTACAAATAAATGTTTTTGATAATACATTGGAGGTAAAATATATATTCGCTTCACAGGCTTGATCCACCGTTTGATTCATGGATGTATTAGGTTAATCAGTTATTTCAGACGGTTCTATAATATTCATCACCGGATCTATCTCAGTTGTTGACTTTTTTATTATTCTCCTGTCCATGAAGCGTTTGTGTCTAAATAAATAAATTACGATAATAGAAATAAAAATAAGGTTAAATAAAACAGGTATTGCTAAATCATAACTATATCAAATAATATGTCTCATTTTTTTAGTCGATTATTAATCTAAATATTTTAATCAAAACTAAATTTTATTAAGTACCTACTCAAAACTGCGGATTCGTTGACTTTACGTCTTCCATAAACTGATGGAAAAATAGTTGGAGCGTAATTAGGACTTGATTCAACATCTGATTTTTCACCGCCAATGAAGTGTTCACTGCATATAACATCCATAGGTTTTGGAGACCATAACGACCCATCAATACTTTACAAAAAAAACTAATTAAATTATTACTCCGTTTTCTTACACGATATACACATGTATTTGACATTATTCTATAGAATACGGTTGTAGGTTATAGTAATACTTACTTTTGCCTTTTAACAGCAGTTATCAATTTTTTCGCTGATTTAATTTCCACTTGGCAACGGAAACTTATAAAATTTACAATTACTATTTCTACTAGTATTTTTGCAATCGACTACACAACAACTTTGATGACCCATTTTATTTTATTTATTTAATTAAACTGACACACGTGTTATTTTTATGGTCATCATTACATAGTATAAAACAAAGTCGCTTTCTCTGTCTGTCCCTATTTCCGTATGTCCCTATGTATGCTTAAATCTTTAAAACTACGCAACGGATTTTGATGCGGTTTTTTTTAATAGATAGATTGATTATTGAGGAAGGTTTAAGTGTATAAACCTTTCCGATATTCCCACGGGAACAAAAGCTGCGCGGGTGAAACCGCGGGCAGGTCGCTAGTAGATAATAAAGAGCCACCCGTAAGTCTATATTGTCCGCAACGGGCGCTGAGATCACTTTTGTTTCCCCCACTATGCCTTTCGCACCCAGCGAATAATATACTTAAAAACTACACTTTGTCACGTATTGACGGCGACGTAACACGTAATAATGTATTACGATACGGTAAGCAGCTGTCATCATGTGTTGCGTTTTAGGCCAAATTTGTATGGAGAGTCGTCGTTCTTTTTAGTAAGAAACAACGTGTTACAGCACATATAAAAGAAAAAATCCGTAAACCGTAAAATTCAGTTAGCCCTTAATAATTCTTATGAAAAAATGCTCGAAAGCTTAAGAGTGTGTATTGTTGAAAGTAGCTGTAATTGCATAATCCTCTCTTACAAATCCTTGAGTCCCTTACAAAACGTGATATTTTGTCAACTGTCGCCGTGATATAATTATGGCTGGTGAGAATTTATCAGCAGACACAACTCACGTCGCGATTGCCTGGACAGCGCCGAGATTTAGGGTCACAGGATATGATTCTAACAAGGCTGCATCGTGTTCCGTGGATGAAATAGGTCAGTGTTATGATGTTAGCTTTCTGTTATGTATAAACATTTATAATATACTAGCTGACCCGGCAAACGTTGTTCTGCCAATTTTGTGTCTATTTTCCGTTTTTTTTCTACATTTTTTAACCTTTTAAACCTAACCTGAACCTTCATGAATATTTTAAAACCAAAATTAGCCAAATCGGTCCAGCTGTTCTCGAGTTTTAGCGAGACTAACGAGCAGCAATTGATTTTTATATATATAGACTAGCGATCGACAAGTGGTCGAAATTCGACTATAGACTAAACTATAAAACCCTGTTAAATTTGACAAAAGACTTTAGCCGTAAAGAAAATAGTATCCATTTTTTATATCATAAAATAGCAAACAAGCAGATGGAGCTCTTGATGGAACAAGAAACCATCACCCATAGATACCAAAGAGCTTAATGGTGCGTAGATATCCATGTAGCGGGATGGCAGTGCCACATACGTAAGTCTGCCGGCTACCTTACCCTCCAAACCGAAACACTTGCCATCTGCTTGTTTGCTATCTTATATTATATAAAATATAATAATATATAAAAAAGTCGGATGAAAAAGTCTATATCATTGGATAGAGCAGCTTTCGAATGATAAAAGAATTGTTAAGATTGGTTCAGTACTGTTTGAGTTTATTCGATAAATACATAGAAATAATTATATACAAAATCAAATATTTTATATCATAAAATGAATATAAAAAGAGGTATTAGCGAAAAATTGCTATTAGGCGTCATTTTTATGCCATCCATATGGCAATACAGCGAAGATAGCAAAAGGTGGCAAAACTGAAATTCGATAAGAACACATGAAAACACAAAACCTATGAAAATAACAATTTTCAAAACATCCGAAAAGCTTTCCAGGTAACCCCTTATTTTTGAACCAAATTACCGTACCAAGTGTAAGTATTTTGTATGATTTTTACATTACTTCAGTTGCAAAGTTTTTACAGAAATATAAATTCCCTCTTTTCCGGATTGATCCGCACTTTTAACATCTTAATTTTTCAACGTTAATACAAATGATGACTGTAATTCCAAAGGCTAGGCGTTTCTAGAAAATTAATACCAGGTAATTACATCCCGTTATTTGTATTGTGGCTCGCGAAACTGTGTGGTCTAGTCGACCCGCCCACCGCACGTCAGCGTGATGCTTTACGTGGAAGTTGGACCCTTAATTAGTGCCCTGTGCCTGCCTCATTAACAAATGTTGTACAATCTGGTAATAACCACACATGGGTAAGATTAATGGAAACTTTGGGATATTTATTATTTTAAATTTGCGAACTTGAACACGATATATATTTAATAAAGAAGAGTTTGACATTCAAAACAAGTTTGTGTATTCGTAATAATAATCAAAATGCAGTTTCAAAAAGTGTCGATGTTTTACAACATCCGTACTATATATTTTTGTGCTATAATATTACAAATGCGAAAATCTGTTTGTCTCTTACACTTTCATGGCTAAACCGATGAACCAATTTTGATGAAATTTGATAAGGAGATAGTTAAAAACCCAGGATCAAATATGGGCTACTTATCATATTTATATCAACCCCTTAGAGGCGATAACAGAGGATAAAAGTTTGTATGAAGGATTATATTGATGATTGCTAGCCCTTAAAAAAGTAGTCTTAGATAAAAATCTGTAATGAATGAATATATAATGATTATTAAAATACAGTTTTACAAAGTGCCGAAATAGTTTGATTACTGTAATTCCAAAGGCTCTGCGTTTCTAGAAAATTAATACTAGGTAATTACATCCCGTTATTTGTATTGTGGCTCGCGAAACTGTGTGGTCTAGTCGGCCCGCCCACCGCACGTCAGCGTGATGCTTTACGTGGAAGTTGGACCCTTAATTAGTGCCCTGAGGCTGCCTCATTAACAAATGTATACATTATGTAAACAACCGCATGGGTGAGACGAATTAGGCAGATAGGTACTTATTGTTTTAAAGTGAACTTAAACACAATTTTTTCAATTTCAATTTCAATAGTTTTTATTCAAAATAGGATACATTTGTATCATTTATTGAATGTCATGTACATGTCAAAGATAAATTAATAGTAAATTTAAATATGTCAAAAGCAATCAAAAGCAATAGCAATAAAAAAAAATAGCAATATATATCTATAAACATACGGTGTGTAAAGGAAACCTTGTCGCATAATTAAAGGTGTAAATTTGTACCGTAGTACGGTTACATATATGTAATTATTTTATGGATATTAATTAATTAGTTTTCCAATAAAAAAAATAATCTTAAATGGTATTTTCATACATTAAGTATGACAACACCTACAAATAAGTAAATTCTATTATCAAAAAATGCCGCGCAAGTCGAATGCTACCGAAGGACAAGCGGCGCGTGTGAGGCGCGTTTAAAGATCCTTTGTAAAAAGCCAAAAAACAAATAGCGCGCCTTCGCGTGGTGTTTGTGCAAAAGCCGCCAAAGCGAAACACTGAAACAAACCGCGACAAGGTGTTATCATTTTTAAAATATTTGATTAACTCTAGGGAAATATAAGTAAAAATACGAATATTAAAAAACGATATCTTTTTTAGTTTCCGAAATAAAGTCATTTTAATATTTTTTTAGTACTCGTACTTAATGCCTTTAACCAACCTATATGCCTTTTCAGATCGGACAGGGTTTTTATTTACACACTGCATATACTCAATAATATAAATGCGAAAGTTTGTTATCTGTTACACTTTTACTGCTAAACCGCTGGACCAGTTTTGATGAAACTTGACAAGGAGATCGAAGACCCGGGGTCACACATTTACTACTACTTTTTTAAAGAAAAAACAACCCTTTAGCGGCTTAAATAGGGTATGAATATTTGTATCAAAAATAATAATGATAACATGTTACTCTATACGCGGAAAATGCGCAGTTTAGCTATTATTTAATAAAGAACAGTCTTAGATAAAATAGGTATATACATCTCTGTGGTCTAGTGGTCTAGCGTTGGCGTTGACCACATGAGGTCCCGGGTTCGATGCCCGGGTCGGGCACATAAATTTTTTTTTTTTAAGTTTTCTGAGAAACACAAAGTTGCCCGGGATTGGAAAGTGCCCGGTAGACAATATGCTTGCCACCTATCACATTTGTGGGACCAAGTAGCTTCGGCAAATCGTGGGTGCACTTACCGGTGGGCGGGCCGACTAGACCACACAGTTTCGCGAGCCACAATACAAATAACGGGATGTCGTGGTATTAATTTTCTAGAAACGCCTAGCTTTTGGAATTACAGTAATCATACTATTTGTATTAACGTTGGAAATTAAGATGTTAAAAGTGCGGATCAATCCGAAAAAGAGGGAATTTATATTTCTGAAAAACTTTGTAACTGAAGTAATGTAAAAATGTAAAATCGTGGGGGCACTTGTTGTACCTCTGCCTACCCCTTCGGGGATATGGGCGTGAAGATACATTTTTTATAATAATAATTTTAATGGTATCACATAATTCTTCTTTTTCTAGATTGTGCTGGTACTAATACAACTATATTCTAACAACTTAATTTCCTGCGTAGTTACAAATAGCATGATTACTGTAATTCCAAAGGCGAGGCGTTTCTAGAAAATTAATACCAGGTAATTACATCCCGTTGTTTGTATTGTAGCTCGCGAAACTGTGTGGTCTAGTCGACCCGCCCACCGCACGTCAGCGTGATGCTTTACGTGGAAGTTGGACCCTTAATTAGTGCCCTGTGGCTGCCTCATTAACAAATGTTGTACAATCTGGTAATAACCACACATGGGTAAGATGAATGAAGTCCTTGTGGTTCTCATTGCTTTATGAACATAAACACGATTTACCTTTAACAAAATGTAAGGTAAAAATAGTGTATGTGTTTATAATAATAAATTAAACGCAGTCTCACCAAGTACCGACGATTTACAGTAAATAAAATAAGTACTAATAGTTTGGTTACTGTAATTCTGAAGGATAGGTTTATTTAGAAAGTATCTTCACGCCCGTATCCCCAAAGAGGTAGGCAGAGGTATGAAAGAGCACCCACGATTCACTGAAGATACTTATGGCTAATCCTGCTGAAAAGGGAGTTGGAAAGATGATTTATTTTTCTACTTCTCCTATATACTTCTGATTAATTTCGTTGCGGGTTCCAAGACAGCTTATATTTTCACCAGGGCACCGTGAGCTCGCAACTTAGTGGTTATCAGGACGGTTGCCGCTGTTGATTCTGGTTTACAGAAGTTACAGTGGTGAGAACGAGAGGTGGGCCCATTGTCCTTTAATGGCCAATTGCCCTAACATTGTCTTAGCTCAGGACAATCCTAAATAGTATGCTGTCACATTCTTTTCATTTAAGTCAAGAAGAGACAGCATACAATTTAGGATTGTCCTAAGCTAAGGCCAATTGCACTAACATTAGTGCAATTGGCCATTATAGACCGGGGTCCCAGGAACTAACTTTTTTTTTATTAATAACAAGCTGAATTTTTGTGAACAGCTTCGTTTTGACGAGACAACCATTTTTTCTATTTTCGAAAAATCTCAAACTGGGTAAATAATAAAGTTGTGGGGGGCTTTGAAAATTTTGATTCGGCGAAGGAAAAATACTTATTAATAACAGTAATTATTTTTCGACTTTATCGCTTGATTATATTATGAAAAACGTGATGAAATTTTTGTCCTACACATTCGATTGTTTTTCTGGCGAGTCCTCCATTCAAAAATTTCGGAATTGTGAGATGTTTAAATTGATATTAATCAATTTAATAACAACGTAATTTTCTCACAACAGCTTGTTAATTATTATTGTTATTCAAGGATAACAATGTCCTACACGTAAAGTAGATACTTTTTTTAGTCCAACACTCTAAAGTTTTCTTTTTTATCTATCTTTATTAGTTACCCGATTCGAGATTTTTCGAAAATAGAAAAGATGGTTGTCTTGTCAAAACGAAGCTGTCCACAAAAATTCAGCTTGTGATTAATCAAAAAAAAGTTTGTTCCTGGGATCCCGGTCTATTAGTACCACAATTTGAGAGTTTTTTATATCATGAGATATCAAACAAGCAGATGGGTCTCCTGATGGAAAGAGTCAACCATCGCATATAGACACCAAAGATGTTAATGGTGCGTAGCTATCTTGTGGCGAGGCTGACTGACTAGGTGGTAGAGTTGTGCCTCAACAGCGTTAATGCTTGTCATTGTCGTATTCCGGTTTGAAGGGTAAAGCCGGTAGACTTATGCATGTGGCATTGCCATCCCGCCGCACGGAGAGTAATGCACCATTAACATCTTTAGTGTCTATAAGCGATGTTTTATCTCACCAGGAGAGCCATGTGCTTGTTTGCATCTTATGATATTATAAAATTAAAAAAATGTACGTAGTTGCCTTGAGTGTCTAAATATACGTTTTTGTAATGTAAACATCTGTATCTTTTTTTAAGTCAATTTGAAAGATTTTTCACAGCTTGAAGGAAATGTAGATCTCAGTATATGGTCTTACTTTTCCTTCTCGATACCTCCACGCGTTCCCGAGATAAAGGGCTTTGACAAACTGACGGACAGACAGCGGCTGCGGAACTCCAAAAACGAATGAAGTATCAAGATTATATAGAAAAAAGTAAGCGATAGTCTCTGTCCATTTCAGTAGCACAGTAATCTATATTATCTGTATTAATATTGTTATGTGCTTCGGGTTCGTAATTTGTAAGAAAACGCCACTTATATTAAACCGTGTATTTAAAATACAAATACACAAAACAACACAATGTAATACTCAAATACTCTGATTAACACTAGTCACTCACTGTACTAACACTGAACATAACCGACTACACAATAGAACACTCGCTTCGCACTGGTCACTTTAAGTATCGCTATCGATCGCTTTGTAAAAACTGCCCTGTATTTGTCAACACATCTCTATATTACGTGCATAGCTACAAGGAATTCCGCTAACCCATGGAAACTACGTGCATAGCTACAAGGGATTTTGCTGACCCATGGAAACAGCCTTCGCCGCGTGTAACTATATGATTTCAACATCATCGGGTAAACTGATGACTCCGGACAACGTGACTACGAGCTGGCGTCACCAACGAGCACCGTGACCGACGTGAGAACCGCCACTTAGATTCCACACTTCGGCTAGGTCGCTAGGTTTAGAAATTAGTTATAATTTTATTGTAATAATATTTTAAAGTAATTAAAGTTAGTATTTAAATTAAATTGGTTTTTTTTGGGTCCACCGGCTGTAACTTACGTAATTCCCAGGATCCAGAAAAATCTAAATGTGTCGGGTAAACAATGAATCACTTGTTATTGTAAACAGCTTATGATAAACAAGTCCTAGTACACGCTATTTTCACCCTTATGCTTTATACCACAAAGTCCATTATGGTATAGCTATTTGGATAACGGCCAACTATTTGTTTATTAATAGGAGTAGCTATCTCTTTCTTTTATTTCTAGATCCCTCTAGCGTTATAACTCTTCACGTTTCTAGATTATTCGTAACAATACCTATTAGGGGGCGTCCACAAATTACGTGAGATGCTTAAGAGGGAGAGGGGGTCGAGTCAAATCTCATCTAATCTTACGTTGGAGGGAGGAGGGGTCTCGGCAAATATCACGCAATTTTTTTTCATATTGAAACAAAAATATATACTATTTTGGTCCATTATCCAGATTGTACATACTTAAGTTAATCTTAAGTTTTTTTTTATAGCAGAGGGGGCAAACGAGCAGGTGGTGCACCTGATGGTAAGTGATCTCCGCCGCCCATTGACAACTGCAATATCGGGGGTCTTGCAGTTGCGTTGCCGGCCTTTTAAGAATGGTAATCTTAAGTGTAATCGTGATAATCGTGTAATCGATTAATATCATTCACTAACTCGTCCGAAAGAAAAATAATTTCATTTATACTTCGACGTTATGTAGCTTTAACTAATAGTAAATAAAAGCACGAAGATTTTTTTCTTTTTAAAATAACAATCAAATGCGTTTACATATTTCAGAAACCCATATTTTGAAAATCTCACGTGAGATTGGGGGATGGGGGAGGGGGTTGAATAAAATCTCACGACTTCTCACCATACAGAAAATTAAAAAAAATACCTCACGTAATTTATGGACGCCCCCTTATAAAAAATGCAAAAGTTTGGATGTTTGCATGGATGGGCGTTTGTTACTCAATTACGCAAAAACAATTGAAGCGATTTGAATGAAATTTGGCATACTATGTGGTAGATAATGAATTAAGTAGGATAGAAAGTACGTAGGATACACTTAATCCCGGAAAAATGAGTTGTTCCCGTGGGACTCACCAAAAACTTTAATGACGCAGATAGTGTTATATAAAAATCCACTAAAATTTGTAAGTTAAAATGCCTTCATTTCTTTTTTCATACAATGGAATGTTCAAAATATTTTTGTAATTTATGTATTAAGTATTAAAAAACATTTTATGTATTAAAAAATTGTCTTATTCTTAATTTAAATTAGATTCTTAATTATAGTGTTGACAAGATAAGCTTACGTAGGTAATCGATATCGATAAATCCGTGGGCGTAGATGTCGCTCATGCCTCAGGCTAAAATTGTTGCATAACATCGATCGTGTTTAATTTATGCGATCAGTAGAAGCTCATGTTCAATGCTGCAACTTTTGTCGGAACGACTTCTAATGATTACAGCCTCCAACTTCTCAAATTTATTGTTATTAGATCATTTTGAAAGTTGTTACGGCTATGTGAGAAAATATTATATGTAATTTTATATGTCTGTTGGAGTTTGTGCCATCGTGTATTTGTTAATCTGATTAATGGCTATGATAATAAAAACGTTTTCAACATAAGAGGTTATAGGTAGCGTAATTTTTATTTATTTCGTAAAAATTATTATCTAAGCCGACTTATAGATCTAGTATAAGAATATATGAATACGTTGTACAAGGAAATCGTTGGTATTAGTAAAACTTTTGTTTTATGTTCTTAAATTACCTACTTAAATATTTACGACCACATGTCCAATAGAATAATATGAAATTGCTAAAACTAGTTTTAACAAACACATATATCTATTTTTAATAATTACATCTGTCCGTTTCCGACTATTTTCACGATGACGTCAGTACCTATGTATATTAGTATGTAAACATCTTATAACTTATGAACGACTTGTATTCGTTTAAGCCGACGATGAGAGAATAAGATAGATTATATTACACAGTATTTTATATTTAAAATATCATATTTTAATAGTTCCAAAACCAACATTGGAAATAATGCAGCCAAATAGATATTACAGAATTTACACAAGAGTGTTTTCTGGAATTTTTCATTTATCTCTTTCTCTGTCTCTTTCCCTTTCGTTCTTTCCTTCTTCTTTTAGTACCGTACAACATCTCTCTGTCTTAACCACCTTCATACATCTACCATCATCTTAACCACTTACATCTTCGTGTTAAGCACCTCCATAGTGTATTTATCTCGTTCTCTTATAAATAAACCAGATAACAAAGTTTCACTTCCACCGCGTGTGAGCTCTTTTTTAACCGAAAAAAGAGCTTTTATCATTTTGACATATATGTATGTAATGTTATTAGAATTGAATAATATTTGAGTATGATTATCTGTTTAGGCGTCCAAGCACGTATACTAAATATCTTACGTGTATGTATGTTTGTGTGTGTTGTCTACAAAATTTCTCGGTAAAAATAACCTACATCGAGATAATTCTTTTTAATTTAAATCAGGTCTATTCCAACTTAAGGACGAGTCCAAGTTTCATCAAAATCGGTTTAGTAGTTTTAGAGATATGAGTACGGTGGATATTTGGAGTCGGTTTTATTTTGAAATTTCTACTGTTTCTGTTTTTTATTTGTATGTTTGTTTGTTGTTATTCACTGCACAATACGCATATTGTGTTGAACTGCGAGTAACCGTGTTTCATAAACATAAAGTCAAAAGCGCAACTTATTTATTTATAATCGCAGGTGAAATTGTACAAAGAGGCACGCAATAATTTCTTCTTCATACATCATTTTCAGCTTATAATTTGCGGCGTTACGACACACAAAGTACCTCGTTTATTGAGACGTCTTAAACATTAATGCCCTTTAATTGTCCAATTACATACTTGAGTTTATCGGTTTTATGACAACCCTTGGGCGTATAATTTTTGTACGCATTTTTATACGCTATTCGTGATTTATCTAATGATCAGTTATATTGGATTGTTAGTCGTGTAGTGATGTATGATTTGTCGATAATAGTTTACTAAATACTTACTCATAGCTATAAATACGTTTTATAACGTATTAATAGCAAATACGAAGTCTTTTAGGCTATAATCACATCAATTTTGGAAAGTGGCGTCCAAACATTACTTAGGGATTAATCAAGACCTGCTTTTAATGCGACATAATCAGATTTAAATTGTGATTTAAAAAATTGCCCATAAGACACGGACAGATGTCTGTTTTATGAGTGACATGAGTGATCTTCATAAGAGTTCCTTTGTTTTCTTTTATTGGAATCATCGAGATCATCGAGAATTGGAACCCATATTTAATGTAAATACAAGGAATTTTGTCGTTTGCCTACCCTATAATTTGATTGTAGTAAAACCAATCTTCGGATAGTTCCTGTATCTTCGAGTGAAATCGGTGGTAATTTTTTTATATCATAAAAAGCATTTGCAATTTGCAATTGCAATAAGCAGATGGTTTTCCTAAAGAAAAACCATCGTTAATAAACACCAAAGATATTAACGGTGCGTTGCTATCCATGTGGCGGGATGGCAATGCCACATTCATAAATCTGCCAGCTGCCTTACCCTACAAACCGGAACACTACAATAACAAGCATTTACGCTATTGTGATATGAACAAGTTAGGCGGTGGTACCAAATACCCAAGCAAGACGTTGTGGAATTCTACCACCTAGTACTTATGAGACGTACGTACCACCTACTTGATGGTAATGACGTGTATAGCCAATCGATCGCCTCTTACGACCTGCCTGGCAGAACGGCAGTTGGTCTTTTCTACATAGGAGCTCAGATACGGGGAAAAACATTCATTAAAAAAGATTCCGATGAATTGTAAATCTCCGTTGACCGCCCCGTTGGTCGAGTGGTTAGCGACCCTAACTACGCAATCAATGGAGCTCGGATTCGAATTCTGACAGGGGCAGGCTTTTATGTGATGAGCATAGATGTTTGTATTTCTGGGTTTAGGTGTTTATTAAATATATTTCAGTATTTATATATGTGAATTTCTGTAATAGTAAGTATCGTTGGCTAACACCCACATCACAAGCAAACAATTTGCTTACTTTGGGGTTAGATGAATTCGTGTAAAATTTTCCTGAGATATTTATAGTAGTATCTCCCTTTGGAAATTCGGTTAAAAATAACCTCCAAGAAGACATACCTTAGAAAGTTTAGCTTGGCTTGTAAATAACAAGTTATATATGTCGTAAATAAACATGTGCCCATTTGTCACGAATCAGCACAGTCAATAGCGGACAGATCGCAGGAATAAATATGATTTATTGTAAGGGAGGTGCGGTTGCTCATGTCTTAATAGCGGGGCTGGGTATACTGAGAAAACTTTCTCTTGGATCTGCTGTAAAATATGATATATTTGTAATAAAACTACATTATGTCTGCGGCTTTACCCACACAAAAAATATTTAAAAGCAGTTCATCGATAACCGACTTCCAACCTCTTCTATCTTTGGGACCCTTAATCATTATCACCAAGTTCTTGTCCAATCCAAATGTGATTAAACGAAAATTATATCTTCCCAAATAAAAAAAGAATTTTTACCTTCCCAAATAAAAGAAGAAAACGGACAGAGTTCAAAGGTAACTTAGTAAAAAATTGCGCGGATTGAGGATAGACCGTGGTACCGGGAACAGTTTTATTTTCGATTAATAACATACTGAATCTTTGTAATCAGCTTCATTTTGGCGAGACAACCATCTTTTCTATCTTCGAAAAATCTCGAATCGTGTAACTAATAAAGGTAGGTAAACAAAAATATTGGAGCCGTAAACACTACAAATTTGAAGTGTCATACGAAACAAAGTTTCCTCTTTTTCTAAAGAGAAAATTAGGTTGTTATTAATCGATTTAAAAATGTCAAATCTCATAATTGCGACTTCATTAGAGTGGACGACTCGTTAGACAAATCATCGAATGTTTAGGACAAAAGATTTTTCGTGTTTTTCATTTTCTTTTGTCATAAGATAGCAAATAAGCAGATGGGTTTCCTGATGGAGTCAACCATCGCCTAAAGTCACCAAAGATGTTAATGGTGCGTTGCTACCTTTTGGCGAGGTCTAATGCTACATGCATAAATTTACCAGCTTCCTTCCTACCCTTCAAACCGAAACACGAGAGTGACAAGCACTGACGCTGTTGCGGCATGAATACATAAGGCGGTGTTACCAGACCCGGGTGAGACAATGCAGAATTCTACCAATTAATAGCCACGATGGTTGTGACTCGCAACGCCAATCTGTCACTTTTTGCGACCTGCCTGGCATAACGGCAGTTGGCTTATTCTTCAATAGGAGCCCGGCACCAACACGGGGTTGATTTTTATAAAATATTCAAAAGTGTAAAGTAAAAAACTACTCGTAGTTATTGTTTTTTATCAATATTTCATCACGGAGGTCAAATATATCAGTTCACTGAGGATAGCGAATTTAAATTATTTCACCTTTATGTTAAAATTGTATTTGTCGGCCGATGGCACCAATAATTAAATTCGTACTTAACACCAATTCTAAGATTTCTCTAAAAGCAAACAATACATTTATTTTAAATAACCATTTAAAAGATAAAACTGCTCAATATGTAAACAATGGCGCCTTTTAAACAATAAAATTACGACAACGTCTATTGAACGGTAAACGAGGTGGTGCGGAACGAATGAGTGTATTACTTGCAAGACCATGAGCTCTTCAGGATCGTTGTGAAGTGAAAACCTAGTTCTCTAGGTATCGATTAAGATAGAGATATGTGTAACAATCGATGTTAGACATCGATGACCATGATTAATCATTACTATTCAATCGATTTGTTAATAATTACTGTTTAATAGACATAAAGATGATTTTGATGAATATATTGATTCCATATCAATGATCTCTATGAAGTCATTATGAACATAATAATAAATTGGAATAAGTGATAGAATTCTGCAAACTTTTCGCCCTAGTTTGGTACCACCGCTATTTTTGCTATTGCGTCAGTTCTTGTGATTGTCATGTTCTGGTTTGGGGGCAAGATAGCCGGTAAAATATGCATGTAGTATTTCATCCCCGCCACACAGATAAAAACGCAGTGTTAATATCTTTGGAGTCTATAGGCTATGGTAGTCTTTCCATCAGGAGAACATCTGCTTATTGGCTGTCCTATGAAAAAAAAACAACCCGTTTAGAACTAACAACGTGAAATAAATTTGTTGACTCATTTTTTCGTCATTGAAGCCATTATACATTTTTGATTACTGAGTGAACAGGAAACAGCAATCCGCTTCCATTCTTATACGCAAGCAGTGGCGTGCAGTCTATAAAAGCAATTAAGCAGTGCTTTACTTGCCATTCATGACTTTAATTAATAGTAAATAAATGAATAAACAAAATATATTAATTAAAAAAAAATGCCTAATATTTTATAAATAGCACCTATTTGCAAGCACACAAACATTATGTTTGCCGGGCGTTTGGCAACTTCAGTTTTCAACCAAGTAGGTAAGGCGTTTCAATGTCTGCAGGATATTTGTTAGAATGTGTGAAGTATTTTTTGTGTTTGTATTCAGGTCGCAAGCGCACACATCTATGAATTTCGTAAGCAAAGATGACGTAATCTACTGCGGCAGTCCGTACTGTTCGGCAATTATCGAGAGCAATCGTTGCGTACCGTAAAATGTTGCTAATGCGTATTATCCGACTAAAATTTATAGATGGAAATGTAATAAATTGCGGTTGTAAATTATGCATTTTTGTTTAGTAAGGTTTTTTTGTTTAAATAGGAGAAATGTATTTGTGTTTTACGAAGCCATTTGCTTTTTTTCGTGTAATAAGCATTGTTTATTATTTTGTTGGCGTCATATTTATCATTTTAACATTTAGAAAATTGTACATTTAAGTCTATTACTGAGTTCCTATAATAATTGTAGTGATTTGCTTTTACTAGTGCATTAATTGTAGATTTCTTAAAATGTTATTTGACTGTAAATTTGTGTTAAAAATGCGTGTTTATTAAAAATTAAAAATAACAAGTTCTCACAACCGTCATTCAGTGAAAAGATTCAAATTGTGTCTAAAGGTAGGATATATTAAGCGAACCGTCATTCGTAACAGTAACCATTAGCAACCAATTTAATAGTAATAAGGCTAAGTGTTTGTTAGGATGGTAATTTGAAATTTATAGATAATATAGTAACATATAGTAACTATTATATATATATATATATATATATATATATATATATATATATATATATATATATATATATATATATATATATATATATATATATATATATATACATATACAACAATTATAGGAACCATTTTAGCTCACGCGCCATGTGATTCGGGATATTGATGCCGTAGAAGATGTGCATGAATAGTAGTACATCTAAGACTTGTTCTGTTGTCATGGTTTCCGACTTAGACATCCGTAGCGTGGCTGTGGCTATGCTTAAAATGTGTAAAAGTTTTCGTGACCGAGTACCCCTCCGCATAGTGCATGTACCCTGTGTCATAACCCTGTGCACGCCTCTGTACGCAAGAGAACTTTCGTGATGATATAGTATATTAACAACACGTATAGTCAATTAGTCGCCTCTTCAGACATGCCTGACAGAACGACAGTTGGCGTATTCATCGAAGGAGCCCGAGCCAACCCAGGGGACCAACATGTGCGCTAAACACTCAATCAACGGGCCAAAACTGACTGGCTGGTAGGTAGATAGTCTGTTTTTCAAAGGTGTCCCGGACCAACAACTATAAAATACCGGCCAAGTGCGAGTCGGACTCGCGCATGAAGGGTCCCGTACCATTATCTATAAAAACGACAAAAAAATCACGTTTATTTTATGGAAGACACCTTAAATATTTATTTTGTCCTGTTTTTAGTATTTTTTTGTTATAGCGGCAACAGAAATACATAATTTGTGAAATTTTAACTATCTAGCTATCACGGTTCACGAGATACGGCCTGGTGACAGATGGACAAACAGGCAGACAGACAGAAGGACGGACAGCGGAGTCTTAGTAATAGGGTCCCGTTTTACCGTTTTGGTACGGAACCCCAAAAAGGTCAAGTTACGAAGACTAACGTAACTAACAGACTAACATTCATATTATGGTTCCCAAATAATTATATTTAGAAGGCAATAAAATGTCAAACCTTAAGGGAATTCTTATTATGTTTTGGTATTAGGGTCCCGTTTTACCGTTTGGGTACGGAACCCTAAAATGGTCAAGTTGTGAAGACTAACGTAACTAACAAACTAACATTCATAATATGGTACCTACATCATTATATTTAGAAGGCAATAAAATGTCAAACCTTAAGGGAATTCTTATTATGTTTTTTAACAACCCAATCCTCTATACAAAGACTACACAATAACCGTTTAACTTGTAAGTAGTTTACGGACAAATAAAGTCCTTTAGTATGTATTAAGCCCGTATTTATGTCTGTGACATTTGAAATTCAAATTTTATTGTATTTTTATTGTCTACGGAGTGTGATTGCACGTTTGAATAAAATCGAACTAATTGACTCGATTTAAATCGATTCTGTATTTTTGGAGTTTATTATCGATATATTACGAGCGGCACTATTTTTTTCATGTTTTCTTTTATTGTAGATAAATAGAAAATCACGCTGGTTACTTCACAGGATATGCAGACGAAACAGAACATCGTTAGATTTTCTAGATTACGACGTCAGTCGTCACCTCTTCTTTATTTTATTTAAATAAGTACGCTTGTTTTGTTCTAACGTGTACCAATTTCCCTAGAGTACCAAATTTTTTTTATTAAGCCTGTATTTATACCAATAGAACCAAATCATACCAAAGGAATTCTATTTCTGAGACTCCGCTGTTACGGATAGGATAATAAGTAAACAAATGATTTTGTTAATAGAATGAGATAACATTCGGCTATGTCAAAGATGTTCTGCATTCGTGTTCCGTGTCGTCCGATGTCGTGTTCCGGTTTGGAGGGTAAGGTAGCCGGTAAACTTATGCATGTGGCATTAGACCTCGCCACAAGATAGCAACGCACCATTAACATTTTTGGTGTCTATAGGCGATGATTGACTCTTACCATCAGGAGACCCATGTGCTTGTTTGCTATCTTATGATATAAAAAAAATGTTAACGGTGTTATTGACACTTTTACGAATTGCCTGGAATTACCTGGCAGGAAAATAGAAAATGTATTCTTCAAAAGGGTTCAAATTAATACGACTGCTTCTTTCACTTTTATTTAAAACTAACCGTTTCCCGTAGGTAAACGGATTATGTTATTCAGAAATGATGTAACTATCTCCTGAAAGAATTTTTCAAATCGGATCAGTAGGTCCAGAGAGTTCCTGCCGCAATTGCGTCGATGCTTGTCATTGCCGTGTTCCGGTTTGGAAGGTAAGGTAGCCGATAGACTTATGCATGTAGCATTGCCATCCCGCCACACAGATAGCAACGCACCAATACATCTTTGGTGTCTATGGGCGATGGTTTCTCTTTCCATCAGGAAAGTCATTTTGCTTGTTTGCTGTCTAATAATATTTTCCGCACCGTTCGCGTTGGTCGAGCGGTTAGCGACTCTGACTACGCAATCGACGGGACTCGGGTTCGATCCCCGACGGGGACAAGCATTTGTGTGATGAGCATAAATGTTTGTATTTCCGGGTTTGGGTATTTATTATGTATGTACAAGTATTTATATGTGTATTTCTATGTATTAGAGTCGTTGACTAACACCCATAACACAAGCAAATAATTTGCTTACTTTGGAGTTAGATCAGTAGGTACATGTAATTTGTCCCGTGAATATTTTTTTATTATTTATTTATTATTATTATTAATAATACATAAAAAAACAATTAATTTACCTCTTTATAATAACAGCCGTTTCTCGCGGTAGGGCCCGATCCTATAGAAAAATTGGCAAAAAATCTGTATATAGCCTTTGTCATCCAGAAAATGGTGTAGCTTTCTACTAGTAGTAGTAGTATCTTCACGCCCGTATCCCCGAAAGGGTAGGCAGAGGTACAACAAGTGCACCCACTTTTAGCCGAAGATACTTGGTCCCACAATGTGATAGGTGGCAAGCCTATCGCCAACCGGGCACTTTCCAATCCCGGGCAATGTTGTTTTTATCAGAAAACTGAAAAAACACATTTCTGATTTGCCCGACCCAGGAATCGAACCCGGGACCTCTGTGGTCAACTCCGACACCGGACCACTACACCACAGAGCCGATAACTACTAATAACTAAATTTAAAAAATGGTTTATTAGTTCCAGAGATTCTTTTTCTACAAACAAACTTTACCTTTTTATAATATTACTATAGCAGTTAAAATCTATGTCAATTCTGATTTCATGAGAATTGATATAATTTTTCGTTTTTTTTTATATGACAAGATAGCAAATAAGCACATGGCTATCCTGGGTGAAAAGGGACAACCATCGCCTATAGATACCAAAGATGTTAATGGTGCGTTGCTATCCATGTGATGGGCTACCGGCTACCTTACTTCCCAAACCGGAACACGACAATGATAAGCATTGACGCTATTGCGACAGATGTAGGTAAGGCGGTGGTACTAGACCCCAGTAAGATGTAAAACTCTACCACCAAGCACCTAGACACAACGGCAGTGACTAGTATGTAGCCAATCGCCTTTGACGAACTGCCTGGCAGAATGGCAGATAGAATTCTTCAATGGAGGCCCGGACCAACACGAGTTTAAAAGTTATTTTAATTTGTGAGTTAAGTAGTATCTTCACGCACATATCCCCGAAGGGATAGGCAGAGGTACAAGTGCACGTACGATTAGCCGAAGATGCTTGGTCCCACAAATGTGATAGGTGGCAAGCCTATCGCCAACCGGACAATTTCCAATCCCGGCAACTTTGTGTTTCTCAGAAAACTGAATTTTTTTAATGTGCCCGACGCGGGAATCGAACCCGGGACTCCGTGTTGTCAACGCCTACACTGGACCACTAGACCACAGAGGCGACTTGTAATTTGTAAGTTAGCTCTATTAATATTGTTAATTATAATTGTTTCAGGTACTTACGGTGACCCTTTTCACAGACATATAAAAAATAAACAATATTTGTAAGTAAAAAGATTATTATCACACCGTCTTTCTCTATATTAATAATAATATTAATAATAATAATTCCTTTATTTCATCAAATATGGTACATAATAGGCAGAGTGAACAGAACATCAAGAGATTTCGGTGTTCCCCGATTCCGCGGCTTATTGTTTAAAGAGATGGTTGGTCATCCTTATTGCCACATTTTAGTCTTGAAAACCGCCTTCAATCCAATAATCAATGAATTTTGAAGTATTTTGTACTAATTATCATTGACACTAATTATTATTGGTTTCGACGATAGCGTTACCAGAGGTTTGAATTTTTTTGGAACAACTCATGGGTTTGTATTGCAGCTTTCGTTATTATATTCGCTATACCGATGCCTACCTACAACTGTATTCTCGAATCTTAACGCTATTTTGACAATTATCGGATTTAGATTGGTTTAATCACTTTCCTCGTGCTAGTCCGGGCTCCTTTGAAGGCGTATCCAGTTTAGCCCTTGAGATATATACGGGCTGTATTTTTACTCGTAAGACCTATTGAAGGACTGTACTCAGTATTCGATTCTGAGCCCAAATATCTATAAAATATATGACCTTAGCCTATAGATACGTACGATACATATGTACGCACGCCGTTAGTCAATGATCTTACACTGCGCTAGCGCAAATATTACATAAAAATGATGTGGTGTCGTGGGACACCAGGTAGGAACGAACTTCCTTCGGCTAAACGGCACTACTCGCTTGTGTATGCGACTGTCGCGCCTGCGCACGTCTCATTTAACGGTTTTATTCCACGCACTTTTTTCCACGGATTTTTTCTTACGGTTTTACTATCACATTTTTTTCAGTTCGGTCGCGCAGCAAAATCCCCATCCCCTCCAAGCCTGCCGTAAGGAACTTCGTTCCAATAGTTACTGTGGCGAGCGCCAGCGCCGGTCCCGGAGTCCTGCGTGCCGTAGTTGTGCCAGTGCATTGCGATATCTGGATGTGTTTCCACGTAATCCAATAAACCGCCTCGCGTGTTTTTGTGATAGCGTTTGACTAATTATGACAATGATATCAGTATTCCGATGAAAAATATTGGGATATGGTACGTGCTATGCGTTACGTTATGATTATGTGTCCGAAATTGCCAAACACAGAAGAATAATTCAACAATTGAGATTATTGTAAAATGTTAATAATTAATTAAGTCAAATCAAGTTCGGTCATAGTAAAGAGGATGATTCCATTTACGCGAGAATACTAAGGTAAATATTAGCTTTGTCTTACACTTTTATTCGTACTTACTTCATTTTTTAAAAATTATAATACGCTTGAAACATTTATTATTATTTAGTGCCTAGCTAGTTTTACCTGACCTTCCTAACTAAATCAGGAACAAAGTATGAGCAAGAAATGAATCACAATTCACCCTAGCTTAAAACGAGGCGACAAATCACATTTACGTTATCTACCTACCGACTACTGATAATATTATGATTCGTGAATCTTGACGACGTGGTTCGAGGATAATATGTATATCAATAGATATATTATAATATCATGATATACATAAATACAAAATGGTTTAACTTTTATATTATTAAGTAATTTTTGGCATTTATTATTGTTACATTATAATATATATCACTGTACATTTCTACTTTCCAAATGTAGATGGCGTTGAAGTAAAGGTAAAATATACTCCTTAATACTCGTAGTAAAAATACGACATTTTTTGATTATTTTATTTGATAATAAACATTTTTCTACAAATTGATGACTGAATTGATAACTAAAAGACTTATTTGATTATTACTATTTGGTATATTCTAGAATTATTATTTGTTATGCTTATTGTTTTGTTATCTAGTAGGTAGGTAGTAGGTAGGTTATCTAGTAGGTAGTAGTGGTAGGTAAGGCCATTGACACATTAGAATTTAGAAACAGGTTTTATGTTTTTGAGATAATTTTTTATATATAGGATTTTATACTTTTTAGTTGATTTTGCCTGATCTAGAAAAAGCATTTATGTTATGAAGAGTGGGCGTGCCGCGTGCGTCACTATTATGTGCTTTTACTCTAAATTGCCTTAGTGATACTTACCATATCATTAGGAGGAGTAGAGAGATAGTCGTCGTGCGAAAATCTATTATACACTGAATTATGCCGTATTGTGCCATCCTTGAATGCAGAAATGATAGTAGAATATATATATATATATATATATATATATATATATATATATATATATATATATATATATATATATATATATATATATATATATATATATATATATGCACGCTTTAAAAACAATGAACAAGTCACAAATATATTCTGGATTCTTATGAAATATCTTATGGACATCCAATTTTCACGATGCTGCCAATCGTGGACTATAAAATCGTAAAACGTTAACGATTTAATGATCTACTCAATTTTAGTTGAAATGCCACCATTTAATAAATTTTCGAACATTTCATGAAGTGATCGGTTTGGAGCGTAAGGTAGCCAGTAAACTTATGCATGTGGCATTAGACCTCGCCACAAAATAGCATCGCACCATTAACATCTTTGGTGCAACTGCTTGTTTGCTATCTTATAATGTAAAAAAGTCTTCTGAGAACACATCAGACAAATAGATCTTATAATAATCACAAAAAATTAGTACCAACCAATACAGTCAGCTGTAAACACGTACGGCAAAATACCTATTATTAATTATCCAATCGAAACAATGTATTCCTTTTTCTTGCGCCTCAGATTAATTTGGTGCAAGAAATCAATCATTATTAGTCTAGTATATATAGGTTGTCAATGAGAGGTATAGATAAACATATTGAATAATAAACAAAATTTGTGTAATATTAGACAATATAGACAAGTTCGAAATACATTGCGTACTTATAAAGCAGTAAAAATCACGATAAAATCTTAACATTAAAGAGTAAAGACATGGTTATGTAGATTCCCACACACGACTGTTCGCTACATACACTGGGAGTTACGAAACTGTGGATGCGGTGAGTAGGCCAAATGTATTAAGAACTAGCTAACCAGCACGGTTCACCCGTAAGTAGATTAACGTGTCGTCGATATAATTTTTTACTAACTTGCATCCCCTATTTGATCCACTTAGGGAATGATTTTCGAAATCAGAGTTAGCCTATGTTTTCCCTTTATCTTCAACTATCTGGAGTCAAAATTTCACCAAAATCGGTTTAGCGGTATACCGCTGCAGCCGCCAAAGCAAAACAGGCAGATAGACTTTCACATTAAATATAATAATAAAATGAACAATAACAAGTAGTCGCGTATTATGTGTGACCATTGAGCTCCAAGTGATTAAGTTGTTGCAATATGATGGCCAACACTACCACCGCCGCGCCCGCGTTTATTAGTCAATTCAAATAGCACGCGCTTCCCCGGCCTCTTCTTAAACACTTACGTACTTACGCATTTCACGAAATCTCTACCACAGATTGCAAGTAAGCAAGTGAAAAGGTAAGAGATGTAACACAACAGTAAAAAACCAATAACAGGGCCTATTAGTGATAATTGTCTCAATAGTCTAATGATATCTATTGGCCTCGGTATATACTATACACTCATGAGATCCTGGTTTCGAATGTCAGGTCGAGCATATTAGAAATATTTCAATATTTCTGGGCTACATTAATAATTCTGTAACATCATGGGATTTGTTACCGTTGGTTTATTTTAGGTGGCTTTGGGGATATAGACGTGATGGCATTTGTTTAAAAATAAACTTACCGAAAGTGTTTTATATTTTACGGTGTCTTATTTCTGCGATGGGGCGACGTAGAACTCTATCTTGTAGGCACGATGGTTGCGAGTTGCGACAAGATTGGCCAATCATTCACTTTTCTACGAAATCCTTACGAATGAAACATGATCTATTATTCTTTATATTTATTAGAATCTGAGTTGTATATGCCAATACTAGATATATGTACATAAAAACGAAGAGCTGCGAACAACAAAGCGGGCTCGTCACTTGACATAACGGGTGTCGTGAGCGCGGCGTGAACTATTAATTAGGAGATGAGAGCCATCTGCTTGGTTTCAGTCCTATAAAATAAAAAAATATTAATTTTAGTAAAAGCTATTGAAACTTTTTTCAAAGTTTTTACTACAGGTGGCAACCTCACCTAACCGCGCCACGTAAATCGTATCTCGATCCATACATAAACGCCACATCCAAATAACACAGCTCCCCATACACATTAACACGGCGAGCAGCGAACAACAGAGGCGAGCTCGTAACTCGAGATAACGGGTGTCGTAGGCGCGGCGTGTCGGCGATTGAGCCGTAGCGCGGCTGTAGTCCGTCAGCGCGACAGCTACAATAGGAACTTCATTGTTGAGATACTGCCCCGATAACAGTGTTGTGACGGGCCCCAGCCGTGGGTGGCGTTACCCAACTGCTGTATTCTCAAACGTGGAGGAATGCGGAATTGTTATTGCATAGGGATTGTGCGTAATCACAAACGTGTATTACGCACAATCATTAAACATATTTTTCATGATTTGTTACGTAATTATTTTTTCAATGAACAGATTTGGTCCGGATCGCCTTTGAAAGATAGACCACCTGCGGTTATACCAGACAAGTCGTTAAAGGCGAATGATTGGCTATACGTGGCTCTACCATCCTGACTACTAGGTGGTCGAGTTCCGCAAGGTCTCGCTGGGGTATATGGTACTACCTCCTTATCTATTCCTGCCGCAATAGCGTGACATTGTCGTATTCCGGTTTGGAGGGTGACATTAAGCTATCGCCACACGAATAGCAACGGAACATTAACATATTGGGTGTCAGTAGGCGATGGTTGTTCTTACCATCAGGAAAGCAATCTGCTTGTTTGCTATCTTAGTATATAACGAAGGGGAAAAAACTGTTGCGAATAATACTACTGACCTTTAGAAATAAACACTAATTGACTAATTAGATTCATGTGTTTGGAGTGCGTTACTGGATTACGCATTTCTTGAAATCAATATTAGTTTCAAAAAGGTGCTGCTAGCCAGATAACTATTCGGGAAATAAAGGTACTTGATGTCTGAGAGAACGTCACATGACAACCCCAAATATTAATGTACTATTAAGATCTTTCATTTAAGGTTTAAGGTTATCATTTTCCTCGTATTGGTCCGCCCCATTTGTGTACGATAGACCATCTGCCCTTCTGGGTAAAGGCTATTATGTATTCTGTGGCAAAGGGCAAACGATTTATAAAATGTATCACTACTATTGTAACTAGTAGGTAATAGTGGGATTCCGTAACGTTTCATCCGAGGTTCGTACCATCTCATTTTACTCTTTCATTGCCCTTTTCTATCGCATTTGCATCAGTCTTGTCACTGTCTTGTTCCAGGTCAAAAGCAAGCTAGCCAGTAAAATTATAAATGTGTCATTACCAACCCGCCGCACAGGGAGTAACACCCAATTAACATCTTTGGTGACTATAGGCGACGATTATTCCTTCCCTCGGGGGGTCATCTGCTTTTTTGCTATATAATGACACATAACTTTTAAACGGAATAAAACTGCACGGTTCTGGAGATACAGGAAATGGGAACTCGGTTAGTTCCCACCCTGCATCAGATCTTCACCAAATAAAAATGTCCAAATAAAAATGATTAAACGGGAACTAACCCTCCCAAACAAAAAAACAACTTGAGAGGTGTCAAGGGACACCCTGATGGAACGAAGTTCCTTTCGATTAATTAGTGAAGGAATTGTAATTTCTTTAAGTTATAATAAGCCAGAGGGAGACAGAAACACGCGCACGCCGCACGACCTTCAACTATAGCAAAAAGTGTCGTTACAACTTTTGGTCTTAATTTTTTATAAATTATCGATTTTTGATGTAACAAACATAAAAAACCAGCCGAATTGATAACTTTTGGGAAGTATGTTGAAAAAATAACTATCTGCTTGTTTGCTATCTTATGTTTAAAATACGCGAGCACTATACAGTAGGCATGGAAATTATTGTTAAATTAGGTTAACTGTTGTGTTGTTAACGTTAATCAATATTTAACAGTTATTTATTTATGTTATATTATATCAGTAGCTTATAATAAGTATTACAAGCAGCAAAAACGCAAAGCTATCGAGTTAGCGACAAAAAAAGTTCCTCTGTAATAGTTTTATAACTTTTAACAGATATTATTATCATAAATCAAGGTAGCGAGCAAAAAAAAATGTTTTCAAAAGCTTTCAAAGCAAATATGTTTAATAACATTATTATCCTATATCAAGTTATTGGTAATTTTAGTGATGCATAAAATTTAACAGTATGTATATATTTTAACAGTGTTTGCTAATATAAATAACAGATGTTAATTGTTAAAAAAAATTAGTACAAAATTAATATGTTAATTGTTAAATTATCCATGGCTACTATACAGATCTTTATCCAGACGTAGTGAAACTAGCCCCTAATACTTTTAAACTCGTGCGCACAGCAAATTGTACGTCCAAACAAAGTACGTAACGAGTGACACGCGGGCTCTGTTTAATTCCCGCTTCGTTATATATATCTGTTCAGCGTAAGTAGGTACGCCATATTTGTTTTCATAACGCGTACTGTTTTGTTCAGTATCGAAAATTTTCAGAACTATTTACAAACACACACCGAATTTTTAACTGACTCCAAAAAAGTAAGTTCTTAATTCATCACAAATATTAACTTGCACAAAATTTAATAAATTCTCTAAATGTCAACTTTAAAACATACGATTTGATATGGAGTTAGAATTGCCATTCTTCCGCTTTCCCCGGATTTGTCCTAGTTTAGGAGGCGTCCGGGCGGGGTTTTATGTGTAGTAGTCCGGGTTTTAATTCAAATCACACGTGCAATTCGTGATAATAATAGTTCTTTAATTTAGGAAGATTCTGATTTTTTTTAAGGCGTAGGTAATTTGGTTAAAAAATAAATGAAAATGAATTTAAAAGCAGTAAAACTATATTTTACTCAGTAGAGTAACATAAAAAATACTCTGTTCAAATGTCCGGGTTTAAGCTCCGAAATTCTGGGTTTTCACGTTTCTTGTCCTGGTTGCGGAATTCTACCACCTAATAGTCACGATGATAATGACACATATAGCCAATCGTTAGACTATATTACGAGCTGCCTGGCAAAATGGTAGATGGTCTATTTTTCCAAGGAGGCCGGACCAACACGGCTATTCAATATTATAAAAAATATACAATCGTAAGCAATCCCTCAACAAGGAGTTACTCAGAGCGTCGCGCCGCCATTTCACAGCGCGACATATGAGTTATTTACGCTGCGTATGCGCAATAAATCTGTGTCCAATGTTAATTAAACAATACTTACTGTATGTCTGACAGGTCTTTGTTATAGAGGCGTTAATTTTGGTTCCATCGCTGGAGAACACGTGTTCCGGGTTCGAAGCTTGTGTAATTTGAACAACCAGACACGAGTAATCGAATTGTCGTCATTCGACATTGTAACGAAAGGCAAGTCTCAGTAATTTAATCATGATAATCTTATGCGATTTAACGAGTTATATCTATTTATACTCTCGATCACAGATTAAATAGATGACACTTTTTTTTCTTTTTTTAGGAATATACCAAGATTGCCTTATTTATACAGCCCTCTGTGTTGTAAATTTGTCTAAAGTAATAAAAAAATACTTTCCTTTTTGTTGCATTTTGTATGATAGTTTGTTAAACATTTTGTGTCTTACCTATCCGGCATTTTCCTAACACATTTCGTTGGTGTTAAATGAAAGAAAGTGTTAACTTTATTGTAGAAAAGCAAATCTTTGCTTGATTTAGATATTAGAAAAAGCGTACAATTTCGATTAGTTTCATGATTTTTCAAGTATGTTCCTTTTTAAAATGTACTTGCTATGAAAATTGTCCGTCGAATTCTAATATGGACTTATTGTATATACATTCAATTAATTTGATCATTTCGACTGAGGTTATATTCTTGTAGGACATTTAGGCCTATGTCATTAATCTCCTTGACAAGGAGATACTTGAAGACCTGAGGTCAAATTTAGGCTAACTTTTATAAAAATCAAGCCCTGAGGGACTGAAATGGAGGATTAAAGTTTATACGAAAAACTGTATCAATGATATATTAATCTACTCGCGGGTGAAGCTGCGCGGGTCTGCTAATTTATTATAAACTATCAGTTTTTACAATTTTACGTTTAAATAAATATAAAAAAGAAAAAAGATAATTTTAACGCATTAAAACTGCAATCACTGACTTTTCGTTTCTTGTATGTTCGAACTCTGCATCAGATTTTCCCTGAATTTGAAACAGACCACATGGAAAGTAAGTACCTACCCAAGCCAAAAAAATCGAAGGCAGTCGTGAGGAATGCCTATAAAAGTGGAAACTTATAATGTATATTTTACAAGCATAAATTTGTTATACTGACATCTACTGCTTTTGTAAAACACTATTTTATAATAAACAGTTTGTACAGTGTGTAAAGTACGGTCTACCGAAAAAATACGATATCGTGATGGCAATTTTTTATTTTATTGAAAATGCAAAATTTGCGTTTATGATTTTTTTTATATTTTCACGCTACGTAATGTAAAGCGTTACGCCCGCGGAACTCTTGTACTAGCTTTTTATTTTTCGTGGTATGTGGCGCATAATACATTGTTTATTTTGTGTACTTTCCTAAATGTTACTATTTATTTAGACTAAGCATTAGGATAAATCAATTTAGTCAAAACCTAAGTAAAAAATCGGCAAAAAAAATCAAAAAAAATCTACACAAATTTCCAACGGGTTTCGTCTCAGAATTGGGGTCCAAATCCATGGTGTCGACTTCCAGTGGACCGTCTCTCAAGTGTGGTATCGTATATACCTTAAAAAAAATAACATGTTGATGACGCTGACGTGAACCCATACGATTTCCCTTACCAAAAATTATCTAAGGCGACTAAAGCAATTTTCACTTCTTTTTGAAGTGATTGGGTGATAGAAATTTCCAAAATCGGTTCATAAATGATCGAGTTCTGAGGCTTTCCTATATCATAAGATGATGGAATGTGAAAACCATCGCCTAAAATCACCAAAGATATTAATGTTGTGTTGCAATAGCCAATGGAAAACACGACACTTTCACGTTCCTCAAATGTACTTGAGGACACCGGGACAGAGTCGTAGGAACCGGAACAGTCCCGTTTAAAACGGGACGTATATTTAAAAAAAATATATGTGCAGACAAATACTGCAGACTTTTAGTATAGTTATTTACATCATATCTTGTTAATACGAATGGTTATTAATAAATTTCTTACTTAATATCATTGTGCCTAGGAAGAAGCGCGCTCAGGGTAACAGATAAAGGTAAGTAATGTTAGGGCAGTTTAATATTGAATAGGCTCAAAGGCGAGAGCACGACTGACGGTATCTTTGCGGTGCTAAGACCTCAGGTAAGACGCTAGTCTATATGGTTTAGGAGCCGGTTGAAAAATATCATTTACTTGGTATATTTATTTAAAAAAATAAAATTAAAAAAAACATTTTGTACATACAGACACTATAGATTTATATAGTAGTATATATAGCTAAATAATGTGTGATCTTTTTCATCTAATTTTATTTTCGCAATACCAATCGCCTATATACAGCAGAAATGTCAATGGTGCGTTGCTGTCTTTGCGGCTGGGTCTTAATGGATCTTAATGCATAAATTTAACGGCTAATTTACCCTCCAAACGTAAACACTACAGTGACAAGCACTGATGCTATTGCGTCAGGAATAACTAATGCGGTAGTACTAAACCCGAGCAAGATAATGCAGAACTCTACTACCTAGTAGCCACAGGGGGTGATTAGTAGGTTGTAGAGTTCTATAACGTCAATTCTGAGTTCGATAAACTTATGCATGATACTAGTACTTATGAATATAAACTCATGCATGCTACATTTCATCTCTGCCACACTGATAGGGTTCCCAACCCATCTGGGAAACTAGTAATAATAATTTGCTTCCGGGACATAATATTATCTCCAGTATTTTCTAAAAAAATTACTATCATTAATTAATAAAATCAAATTTGCCGCCTTCGCTCTGTCTCTTGCACTCAACTCACCTCGTTCCTGTCGTTCGCTGCGCTCGTGCTCTATTATCACGCCGCCGACGAACTGTTTTTATCGCCGCGTCGTAGTAGCATAATTTTGTGCTAAAAACCCCTCAAATATTAGATGCTGCTCGATTAAGGAAGATGGTACAATCCTCATGGATCATGATAATAAAAAGATGTGGAGACCGACGGATTTTTTACTCAAAATGTTTTGTAGGAAGGTTAACCAGTTTTTATATTATACAAATTTTAAGAATATTGGGATATACGTTAATCTTACCTCTGGATGTGTTCAGGTTTAGTATACAGCTTGTCCGTTTTGTAAATTACAGGCAACCAAATAAACAAAATCATTTGAATTACACATTTAAAAGACATAATAAGTAAGTTTACTTTTGAAAAAATATCTTTAGTATTAACTAGCGACCTGCCCGCGGTTTCACCCGCGTAGCTTTTGCTCCCGTGCGAATATCGGAAAGGTTTATATACTAAAACCTTCCTCAAGAATTAATCTATCTATTAAAAAAACCGCATTAAAATCTGTTGCGTAGTTTTAAAGATTTAAGCATACATAGGGACAGACAGAGAAAGCGACTTTGTTTTATACTATGTAGTGATAAATAGAATAATAAAGAAACGTCGGAAGAACAATTTTGAGTCTATTCTACCTACTTTTCCTTGCTAGTTAAATGATTGTTGTTTCTTGTAGTCGCCTCCTGTACTATAACGTGCGGAGGTTTGGACAGATAACCCCCGTATCGTGGCCATGAATGTAAATTTCACTCAAGTTCCGCGTACAACCTGTGTAGATTCGCGTTATCGCTCACGGGGAGATGGAAGCGAACCTCTTGCTCTTAAGCAATCGCCGGTGGGGCGCTTTAATATCATCATTACATAGTATAAAACAAAGTCGCTTTCTCTGTCTGTCCCTATGTCCTTATGTCCCTATGTATGCTTAAATCTTTAAAACTACGCTACGGATTTTGATGCGGTTTTTTTTAATAGATAGATTGATTCTTGAGAAAGGTTTAAGTGTATAAACCTTTCCGATATTTCCACGGGAACAAGAGCTGCACGGGTGAAACCGCGGGCAGGTCGCTAGTTCTGTATATAAAGTAAAAAAGGCGTCATCGTCCGTGCTCCTTTGAAAATAGACTGCTGTTCTGCCGGCAGGTCGTAAAAGGCGACAGATTACGTGTCGCTACAATCGTGACTACTGGGTGGTAGAGTTCCGTAATGTACCGCCCGGGTATTTGGTGCCACCGCCTTACCTATTCCTGCCGCAACAGCGTCAATGGTGATCATTGTCGTGTTAGTCTAAAATGTGATCTTTCGAACGGCTGTCACCAAGCTGGTTAATCGATGAAAAGTATTTTATAACCCGTCAATAAATGTATTGCAAATGGCTTGATTAAAAAAATTCCGTCCGGAATATTATTAACATATTTTTTAACACATTTCACTAGTTTGGTTTATAGACAAATTTCATAGCAACCGAAAGTATTAGCCTATTAGAATATGCAAATGCTTGTAAAAGTCCATCACTATCAGAGTGCTAAGTGTGAGTTTTTCTTTTCGCATTCGATCGTGAGCGCGTTTGGAGTTTACTAGGAATTTGTATGTGATTTGTACAGCGCCACCTAGTGGTAAACGTGAGAAACCAGTTTACCACTAGATGGCGCTGTACAAATCACATACAAATTCCTAGTAAACTCGAAACGCGCTCGCGATCGAATGCGAAAAGAAAAACTCACACTTAGCACTCAGATCCGAAACGAGAAGAAATGCGCTTGTTTACTGTTCTATGATATTTATATTAAAGACCTCTAGCACAAAACAAATAGATAAAGAATTCAATTTACACACAAAGGGCGCTCGAGCAACGCTCACATAGACATCTCTCACGGACACGATATCTCGGAAAGGTTGGGAATTTGGGGACAATTTGTAATAGGTATAAAACTAAAATTAAAATATTTTAGTTCTTATTGATTTACATTTCCGATGTTCCTGTTAAATTCTCAATTATAAATCAAACCTACCGCTACCATTGGCATCTATGTGGCATTAGACCTCGTCACAAGATAGCAACGCACCATTAACATCTTTAGCGTCTATAGGCGATGGTTGACTCTTTCCATCAGGAGACCCATCTACATGTTAGTTATCTTATGATATAAAAAAAACAGTTTTTTGTACATAAGCCAAAATTGATAGCCCTAGCGCGACCGCCCATCGTAGGTATGAAAATGAAGTACATACATGAGATTGACTTCTGTTTTGTGCCCTAGCCCCTAACAATCAACGATTGCTTTTCGCACGATCATTATTACAATATGTTCCTGAGTAAAATTTGTAATCCTTTTAAGACCAATTAGCAATTTAAAATGAGTGGACAAACAAGTCATAACTTAAAACAATGAGCTGTTGTACGTCCAAGGTGTACGTAACCTTACTTCTAACAAAACAGTTAACACTGTATGTCTGTGCTTAAAAGGTGAGCGAGAGTTAAAGGTATGAAAGTAGGACTAATGCGATCAAGGTGAAATAGCTACGGAAAATATGTGGTGTGAATCTCTCGTCAAGAAATTGTAATAAAAGTACGAAGAATTGGTTTTAAATAAAAATGAAAGTATTAAACGCATTTGTATTTAACGGTAGGCAGTGATAAAACTCATCCACGAATAGGGATGCAAACGATCTATCGACGTTTTAGAGCATCGATATATCGTTTATAAACCCCGATGTTTTAAAGTTGATGTTGAAAATCCTATATGGATGATGATACATCGCTCCTTATAAATTATCTTTTATTCAAGCGCCATTTTTATTGTAACGTTCTAATCCGGCTCATATTTTTTTTCCGTGATGTTCCGGGCCTCCTTTTAAGTATAGACCATCAGCCATTCTGCCAGGCAGTTCGAAAAAGCGAAAGAACACTACTAGGTGGTAAAGCAACGTCTCACCTGTGTTTGGGTACCAGCGCCTTACCTATTCCTGTCGCAATAGCGTCAATATTCTTCACTATAGTGTTCCAGTTTGGAGGATAAAGTAGCCAGCAAACTTATGCACGTAGCGTTGCAATCCCGCCATTTGGATAGTAACGCACCATTCACAATTTTTGGTGTTTATAGGGGATGGTTGTCTTTCGCCATCGTAAGAGCCATCTGCTTGTTTGCTATCTTATTATATAAAAAAAATATAAAACGATACTCAATTTGTTTTAATTCTGTGAATACGAGTATTTTTTCAAAGAGGGAGAGTTCATCTTATGAAATATTTTCATCTCTGTTATATGTACTTAAATATTGGCTTAAAAATAAATAATGGTATTCTCAGAAACGGTTTTGTTAAAATTATCAATTAATAAAAGTATACTCGAACAAAAAATAAGCTAACCAGATTAAATTTACTAGGTGGTAGAGTTTAGCATTGTCTCGCCCGTGTCTGGTACCACCGCCTTACCTATTCCTGCCGCATTAGCATCAGTGCTTGTCACTGTCGTGTTCCGGTTTGGAGGGTAAGGTAGCCGGTAGACTTATGCATGTGGCATTAGACCTCGCCACAAGATAGCAACGCACCATTAACACCTTTGGTGTCTATAGGCGATGGTTGACTCTTTCCGTCAGGAGACCCATCTGCTTGTTCGCTATCTTATAATATAAATAAAATTATGAAAAACAACGCTTTTTTCATGTTTCAGAGTAGGAATTGGTCACCCAGTTATTATTATAAAAAGCGTAGAACACACATCGATATATCTGTATAAATATCGATGTTTCAATTATGATAACATCTATGTTTTGGCATCAATATTTCACTTAAAAAATAATGTCTAGAAATCGATATTTAAAACCATATTTAATATCAATATTTTGTAAGAGCAATGTTGCATCTCTATCCACGATTAGCCAGCGGTATTAAAATCTATGGTATAACAGATGGTCAATCTATCGACAAGTCGCGTACAAAATATTGTCCAGTTACAAGCAAGTAGTTTTCTAAAAAACTTTAAAAAATCCAGAACAAATTTTCCGACCCTAGATTTGAACCTAAGACCACCGTCTACCGTCCAATGAGACGTCATTTTTTTAAATTTCTTTTGTATCGCCTCTTTGGTTTAATGGTCCGGGTGTGTTGATCACATGAGCTCGTTTCCCTGATCGGGCTATTCAAATGTGTTTTTTTAGTTTTCTGATAAAACAACGTTACCCGACATTACATATGTTCCCTGTTGTCGAAAAGCTTGCCACCTAACACATTATGGTACAAAGTATCTTCGGCTAATCGTGGGTGCACGGATTGTACCTCTGCCTATCTCTTCGGCGATATGGACGTGAAGATAATCTTTATTTGACAAGTTGCCTCCATAAATAACCTATCTAGTATACATTTTAATTAACTCTTTGCAGTCCACATGTGGAAACCAGTTGTCTCTTGTCAGGGGGTGATAATTAATATATCGTCTGTGTACTTTTCGAGTAATATATCGTTTCGTGTCAAAGTTTAGACTGTAAAACTCTATCAATATCAATTTCAACTTTATTACCTTAGTCTTAAGAACTATCACTAATTAGTTTGTCTATTACGAAATTTGTTTGAGGTGCAAGGGTGAAAATGTATTAACGCGACAATTACGCTAAAAGCTATAGCTGGTATCTCAAATTTATTTATAGAGAAGCGGCCCCATAGAATCCCGCGGGATTAGCCGGGATTAGTGAGTGACAGCTCAGAGGGATGCGGTATCGAATTGTTTATAATTAACTGTGAAAGTTTACGGGATTGTCACTAATCTTGCTTGTTAACGGTGCAGGGGAGACAGGCGTATGTCTGATCTGATTATCTGTCAATTATTAGGGTTCCGTTGTTTAATGGCAAAAACGGAAATTAAGTTACTAAATATGTTTGCTTAGACTCTTGTAATGTGAAGTACTGTTCGATTTTCTTTTCAATCATTAGATTGCAAACAAGTTGATTGCTCTCCTGGAAACCATAATCTATAGACACCAAAGATGCTAATGGTGCCTTGCTATTCGTATGGCGGGATACCAATGCCACATGCATATGTCAACCGGCTATTTTACCCTCCAAACCGGAACACCACAGTTGCAAGCAGTGACGCTATTGCAGCAGGAATAGGTAAGGCGGTGATACCAAATACACGTGCGAGACATTACGGAATTCTACCACCTAGTAGTCATGATGGTAGTGATACGTACATATAGCCAATTGGTCGCCTTTTACGACCTGCCTGGCAGAACAGCAGTTGGTGTTTTCTTAAAGGAGCCCGGACCAACACGGAGGCAAAGGATTGTTCTAAAGATGCTTCGATAGAGAAGTGAAACGTGTGGTTAGTACATAATATACTTAGTATTTATTTAAACCGCCGACGTGGTGGAAAGTGTTGAGATTAATTGTGCCGCTGGGGTCGTCTTTAATTATTAAACCAACGGTGAGTTTCTTACATTTCTTGACCGTCCCGTCGCGTCGGTCGAGTGGTTAGTGGCTCTGACTACGCAATCGACGGGGCTCGGGTTCGATTCCCGATGGGGACAAACATTTGTGTGATGAAGCGTAGATGTTTGTATTTCTGGGTTTGGGTGTTTATTATATATATTTCGGTATCTTTATATGTATTTCTAAGTATTAATATCGTTGACTAGCATCCATATCACAAGCAAATAATTTGCTTACATCAATTCGCGTAATTTATCAAGGAATTATATTTTGACCGCCCCCATTGGTCGAATGGTTAGCGACCCTGACTACGCGATCAACGGGGTTCGAGTTCGATCCCCGACGGGGACAAGCATTTGTGTGATGAGCATAAATGTTTATATTTCTGGATTTGGGTGTTTATTAAATATATTCTAGTACTAGCTGTTGCCTGCGACTTCGTCCGCGCGGACTTCGTTTACTCCCCACTGCTCCTCCCCCGTAGGTGCTAGCGTGATAATATGCAGCCTATATGTTGACCCGACCTGTTAGTAATATTCATGCAAAATTTGAAGTAAATCTATGCAGTACTTTTTGAGTTTACCCCTGACATACATACAGACAAACAGACAAAAATTCTAAAAACTATATTTTTGGCTTCGATATCGATTGTAGATCACGCCTCAAGTATTCTTTTAAAAAAATATTCAAAGTACAGTTTTGACTTTCCTACGATTTTATTATATGTATAGATATTCTTGTATTTATATATGTACAAATAATTTGCTTACTTTGGGGTTAGATCAGTCAGTGTAATTTGTCCCGTGAATATTTATTTATTTATTTATTTATTTATTTATCAAGGAATTATTATTATTATTATTTCTTAAACTTGGCTACTAGGTAGGTAGAGTTCTGCATTGTCTCGCTCGGGTATGGTTTTTTGTATTATAAGATAGTAAACAAGCAGATGGGTCTCCCGATGGAAAGAGTCAACCATCGCCTATAAACACAAAAGATGTTAATGGTGCGTTGCTATCTTGTGGCGAGGTCTAATGCCACATGCATAAGTGCCACTACCACCACTTTACCTTTTTCTGCTGCAATACCGTCAGTGCTTGTCACTGTCGTGCTCCGATTTGGAGGGTAAGGTAGCCGGTAAACTTATGCATGTGACATTAGACCTTGCCACAAGATAGCAACGCACCATTCACATCTTTGGAGTCTATAGGCGATGGGTGACTCCATCAGGAGACCCATCTGCTTGTTTGCTATCTTATGAAAAAAAAATACTTTGTAATGTAGATTTTACACTTTCAATCGTGAAGATGCTTTAAAAAGCGAAACCGGTCGATAAAATTATATAATTTAGTGTACAATAATAGTGAAATAAAAGTACAAGTGAGTGATAAACTAGTTTCAACTAAAAAAAAACTAAAGAGAGTAAAGAGATTTTTTAAACGGGTTCTTTATATTTTTAATAGACCGCCCCCTTGTCGTGTGGTTAGCGACCCTGACTACGCAATCGACGGGGCTCCCCGACGGGGACAAGTATTTATGTGATCAGCATAATGTTTGTATTTCCGGGTTTGGGTGTTTATTAAATATATTCTAGTACTAGCTGTTGCCAGCGACTTCGTCCGCGCGGACTTCGTTTACTCCGCACGGCTCCTCCCCCGTAGGTGATAGCGTGATAATATGTAGCCTATATGTTGTCCCGATCTGTTAGTAATATTCATGCAAATTTTGAAGTAAATCCATCCAGTACTTTTTGAGTTTACCCCGACATACATACAGACAAACAGATAAACAGACAAACAGACAAAAATTCTAAAAACTATATTTTTGGCTTCGATATCGATTGTAAATCACGCCCCAAGTATTCTTTTAAAAAAATATTCAATGTACAGTTTTGAATTTCCTACGATTTTATTATATGTAAGTATAGTTTTATATATGTATCTCTATGTATTAGTATCGTTGATTGACGACGATAACACAAGCAAATAATTTGCATACTTTGGGGTTAAATCAGTAAGTGTAATTTGTCTCGTGAATATTTCTTATTTATTTATTAAAGTAAGGGGCAAAATGATTACTAATTTAATAAAACGGATTTTTCCTCTACTAGTTTTGAAGTAATTCCCTAAGATTATGGGCGCTGTTAAATGGTCATGGAATATAATCATATTCCTACATAGTACAGGTTCAGCTTCATTTTAAAAGTTCAGAGTGCTATGTGTGAGTTTTTCTTTTCGCATTCGATCGTGAGCGCGTTTCGAGTTTACTAGGAATTTGTATGTGATTTGTACAGCGCCACCTAGTGGTAAACTGGTTTCTCATGTTTACCACTAGGTAGCGCTGTACACATCACATACAAATTCCTAGTAAACTCGAAACGCGCTCACGATCGAATGCGAAAAGAAAAACTCACACTTAGCACTCAGATATTTTGGACATATCAATCTACATTAGCATTTTTTGGTAAAGTTAGTTCTTTATCATTGATAATTTTATATCAATGTTCTTTATCCAGAAAATTTCGGACAGTAGTTTTTAGTATAACCTCGTTAATATCTTTCGCATCATAATTCATTTAAGCGTTAAAAAGTTACTCGTAGCGATCTCTCTTAAGGGGCCATCCATAAATTACGTCACACATTGAGAGGGAGGGAGGAGGTCGACGAAGTGTGGCATTGTGTGACAAGGGGTGGGGAGGGGTCACAAATTTTGTGACATCACAAATTTTTCAAAATATAATATTTTATATCTAAGTATGACAAAAGTAAATTTGAAAAGCCACCTGTATAAATAAAAAAGTGTTGGTCCCGGCCTCCTTTGAAGAATAGGCCAACTGCCGTTCTGCCAGGCAGGTGGTAAAAGGCGACCGATTGGCTATCGAGTCACTACCATCGTGGCTACTAGGTGGTAGAGTTCTGCATTGTCTCGCCCGGGTCTGGTACCACCGCCTTATCTATTCCTGCCGCAATAGCGTCAGTGCTTGTCGCTGTCATGTTCCGGTTTGGAGGGTAAGTTAGCCGGTAAACTTATGCATGTGGCATTAGACCTCGCCACAAGATAGCAACGCACCATTAACATCTTTGGTGTCTATAGGCGATGGTTGACTCTTTCCATCAGGAGACCCATCTGCTTGTTTGCTATCTTATGATAAAAAAATCGAATGATATCATTATTCCAATTTAAATTGTAAAATATGTTACATCACACTAGGGAGGGGGAGGACAACACAAATGTGACCAGCTGTGATAAGGACGGAGGAGGGGTTAAACAATCATTAAATTCTTATGACGTAAATTATGGATGGCCCCTAACAAACATTGATAACAATTTACTGGTTTTCTTTTTTATCTTTTCTGTAAAGTTTTTTTCTGTATATACATGCTGTCACATCTTGATCGACGATATGTAGTTTTTGAAGACTTAACTATTGTTATATCGAGCGAGGCAAGCCGCGGACTACATCTAGAGTCTAGACTAAATACAAAACGTAAAGTCTTATCGGCGTAAAATCGCAATCATAATGCACGGGCTACAAGGTAGGTACAATCAAGTGACAATTTAGTTTAGGGGCAGTGCTGCGGCCATTTGCAATGTTGTCCAACGTGACAATAAATATGAGACTAACGCTTCTCAGGTTACAGAGAAAGTGAGATAGCGCCGCGACACTTGTGTACTCAAGTGTTTTACTATTGTAATTTATATTGCATTTAGCTAGCTTAACTATCGTGTTAAACCTCCACACCTGGTGCTGCGAAGTTAATGAAGTCCTTAAATTTATTTTTGCGGAAGGATTCTATAATTTTACAAAATAAAAATTGTACCAGTGTGAAAACGCTAGCAAGTTATGTGATACAGTCAAGTAGCAATTTAGTTTAGGGGAAATAAATAACGTGACTATTTGCAATGTTTTTAAACGTGACAAAAACATAGAGAAACTGAGATAGTATGTCGTAGCTTCAGACCTGGCTCTGTTGAAGTTAATAAAGTGTCTAAGTTTATTTTAGTAAAAGGGCTCTATAATAATAATAATAATAAACATTTATTTCAAGTAATCAGACTATAATTTTACAAAAAGAAAATCGTACAACGAAATCGCCATTATACTGCTCAAACTACAGGATAAAATCAAGTGATAGTTTAGTTTAGAACCATGACGAGATGTACGTGACTATTTACCAAGGATTTATAACGTTATGATTTCGATATATTTGCGTCGTTGTGATTGGTTATGGTATATGATATTATGACGTTGTCTTCTAGCGCTAGTTGGCGAACCAATCACGAAATAGCATGAAACGCGACGAACCAATCACGAAACAGCAAAAATATCGAAATTATAACGTTATAAATCCTTGCTATTTACAATTTTGTCCAATATGAGTCTAACGCTTCCCAGGTTATAGAGAAAGTGAGATCACTCATAAACGCATTTAAACACTACAGCTGTGTACTCAAGTGTTACATTGTTGAAATTTATATCGTATTTAGGTGGCTGAATGAAAAAAAAAAAATTGGAGGTAAAGCGAAGATTTTTTCATTTTATTCATCTCGATACTCTTATTTTGATAATAAACATAATTAAAAGTTAATTCTGATGGTTTCGAAAATAAAATGGATATTGACTGCAGTTCACCAGACCAAAACTGGAAGCCAATTTAACAAACCTGCTCAGTGAAGTCCAAACGAAAATAGGTAAATTTATCAAGTTCATGAAAAGCTTTTTTCCTTACATTTTTATTTGAAAAAAAAAACGCTATATTTGCCTCGGTGAAAATGGCAATTGTCTGTCTCGTATCACTGAAGCTCTGGCCTGCGGTTCGGTCTTCAAAATCATCGACCTGCAATGACATATTTAGAAGCTTTTGCAAAAATTGACTATTCAATCATCATCACAATAACAATTATTTATAAATAAGTTAATTGTATTTAATTTTGTTATAGATTGTCGTGTGCGCGTGTACTCCCGTGACACAGAGACACAGTGACTAACCTCCAGGTGACTTGTGTACTGAGAGTCGTGATAGTATCGCGTTACGGCTACATTGCCGATTGCAAGGTGCAGCCCGCCTTTGGAAACGGTCAAAAATAACAACACATTCAATTGATTTCTTTGGATTTATGTATATTTTACTATTGTATGTTTTTAAAATGTCGTATACACGGCTGTTTTCGCTGCTGCAGGAACTATATAATATCGCTTCACTTACTGCACGGTCGACATATCTCAAAATTGAAAATTAAGTTATTGATATTAGTTGTGTAGAACAAATAATGCTCTGTTTACTGTAAAAGCGTTATTTCTTTAGGCTCCATCGTAAGTGAGGGTAACAATAGGGGAAAAATGCCATAAATGTGAACATATGTGACAAGGCGGAGGGGGCAGGGGCAAAAAAAAATTGTGACTTGTGTGTAATTTATTAATGTCCCTTTAGCAATCCACGACTTGAAGTGGACAAAAACTCTATGTATTTCACGACGTTAGTATGGATATATCGTAGATTTATCCTTTGCAATGTGCGGAAGCTCACTTACACCGTGATTTATTAGGATAACCAGTGGCATATAACTGCTGTAAAAGGCAATCTTGGCATTTGGTAAGTGGTGAGATATGAATATTAGTTATGGCGGAGATGAAACTCCGGATGCTGTAAACAGTGGGAAAGTTCTCGACAGTTGTTGTCAGGGTTGTCAATGCAACGAAATAATGATGGTCAGTTTTTAAAATAATATTTATTTTGATCCTCTAAGATTTTAGAAGATTAATCTATTATAAATGAGCACTTTTTAAAATAAATACAAAAGTATCATTACGCCCGGTTGTAGGCAGAGTAAACCGAATGTGTATAGACTTTCCAGTTCTCCGCAAATCACCGGTTTTTCGGTTGGCGACATGAGCGATGATAACTATCGCCGCATTTTACCGACATGATACCGATGACTATTACTGGTAATAAATGAAACTGACGGCTTTGCGTGCTCATCTGTGACACGGGGTGATTACTCACCACCCGCCAGACTCCGAGCTGCTACTGATATTTTTGGTTTGCGAGAAAAACCTTGAAAAACCTCAATCTCACTTTTGTAGGACCCGAGATCGAACCGGGGACGGGATTTTTTGGTGACGGAGCCTTTCGAAAAGGGATATATTTGACAGTGCCCTGAAATAAAAGAAAAAGTTACATGCATTCCTTAATAATAGGTAATCATGAATTCATTTGCTGTCTCCTGCTGAAAAGAGAGGGAAACGGGATGTATTTTCCTACTCCTCTTACATACTTCTGACTAGTTTCGTTGCGGGTTCCAAGACTGTTTCCGATTTCTCATCAATCTATTGATATTAGTTGTGATGGTAGAGCACTCTCTACAAGTCATATCAGATTCGGCGTCCAGTCTATTGCAGTATTTTGATTTGTAACTACTTAGGTCGAGAATCCTGTTACGATAAACAGAACAGGTGTATTTTTTCCAATTACATGGGGCAGACTAAAAGTTTTGCACTTCTAGCTAACTATTTGAATTTCGAATGTTATATTTTCAACTGCCGTCAACGAAAATAATGTGGCTACTGTTAAGCGGTTAATTGAAGAAAACCCCCGGAATACCTATGAGACAATTCGAGAACTATTGGGGATTGGTATGAGCCAAATTCTGAAAATGTTTCACGAAGAATTGAATGTTCGGAAACGTTGTTGAAAAAAACGACCCAAAAGCCGCATTCTCCTACACCATGATAACGCTTCTTCACACACAGCCAACAAAACAAAGTCATTTTTAGCTTCCGAAAAAGTATATCTCGTCACTCATCCTGCGCATAACCCCGACCTAGCACCCTGTGATTTCTGTATTTTCCCCAAAATCAAAGATTTGATGAGAGGTTTTACTTTTACCAACTCCGAAGAGGCAGTGATAGCGTTCAATCAGCACGTAGAAAACATGCCTTCAGATCTGTGGTCCTCCTGTTTCAAAAAATTGTTCGATCACATGAAAAACTGTTTAAAATGTAAAAAAATAAAAAATATTTTGATTTCATATTATAAAATATTAAGTATGCCTTTTAATATTGATTTCATAATAAATACACACCGATCTAAAATATAACTTAACTTATTGTAAATATTTTTAAAAAAATAATTTCTGTTTTACACGATATTATTTGGTGACTTATAACCGTCCTAGTCTAAGATCCGACCGCGTGATTTATACGTTCATATGTTTGATTAATAAAATATAATTTTTATCGATATTTATAACTAAACCAATGCAGATCCGCAAAGGTGGCCATCCATTTTTGGCCGCAATTAATTTTAATTAAAATTTAATTAATTATTTATTTTTGAACAATTACGTTCACTTGTAATTGTTAAAAAATATATTTCATTAGAAAGAAATATACCTGAGATACCGAGAAAGTTCAAGATGCCATCCCTCACTTGGCCGCAACCTAATGTCAGCCAGGTGTAAACAGGTATAATTTCGTTAAATATATACGTTCATAATGTATTATCTTGTTATACATACCAAATTGAAGATTAATTCTTTCCCTACATGATGAGATATAGGTGCCTATGCAAAAATGCCCGCAAATAGTGACTGCCAACGATTAAAGATAAATAAAAGCGAGAGAAACTTAAGATAAACACCGCATGTCGAATAAAGATAGAGCATGCCAGCTGCTTGTCGTTTTCATGCTACTGCGCATGCGTCCATAGATAAGGTGCTCAACTAAATACCGTACTGAATATTGCAATCATATGTTTTTGACAGTCTTATGCGCCACGTTGTTTTTTTTCAAGTCCAAAATTATAAAACTTTGTTAATATTAATATTGGTATATTTCATTCTTAACGTTATTAAAACGTAAGAATAAAAAAAATCAGTTCTGTTTAATTCTGTTACCATTGTTTTTAATTCAGTTCTTTAATCAAGGATTCAAGGAAAATAAACGAAACTTTATATTGATAAAAATAAAAATAAAAAAAACATTTGTGTATAAAGATAAATTTTAATATAGATTCAAATTAACGTCTTACAGTTCAAAGTTATTGTTTGAGTTGGATATAATTAAAAAAAAAAATTAAAAACACTGGTTAGGATAGTAATTTTTATGACATTTTTTATGAAGACCGAAAATAAACGAAACTTAATATTGTTAAAAATTGAAATAAAACAAAATTTATTTAAAAGATAAATTTTATATTTAAAATGACGTTTCACAGTTAAAAAATATTGTTTTAGTTGAATATAATTAAAAAAATATATTGAAAACACTAGTTTGGTAGATTAATTATTATGACATATTATTTTTACTGCTCAATTTTTGGAGTATTTTAAACTCCAAGCAAATACGCGAGCTACTAGTTGAGCACCTTATCTATGGACGCATGCGCAGTAGCATGAAAACGACAAGCAGCTGGCATGCTCTATCTTTATTCGACATGCGGTGTTTATCTTAAGCTTCTCTCGCTTTTATTTATCTTTAATCGTTGGCAGTCACTATTTGCGGGCATTTTTGCATAGGCACCTATATCTCATCATGTAGGGAAAGAATTAATCTTCAATTTGGTATGTATAACATGATAATACATTATGAACGTATACATTTAACGAAATTATACCTGTTTACACCTGGCTGACATTAGGTTGCGGCCAAGTGAGGGATGGCACCTTGAACTTTCTCGGTATCTCAGGTATATTTCTTTCTAATGAAATATATTTTTTAACAATTACAAGTGAACGTAATTGTTCAAAAATAAATAATTAATTACATTTTAATTAAAATTAATTGCGGCCAAATTTGGATGGCCACCTTTGCGGATCTGCATTGGTTTAGTTATAAATATCGATAAAAATTATATTTTATTAATCAAACATGTGAACGTATAAATCACGCGGTCGGATCTCGTACTATCCGTCATTGGTTCTTTAAGAGGTAGCCAGTTACGTGTGACAAATAAACAAGCAAGACGATAAATGGTCATGATTTTTACATTATTACTATTGTTTGTATAGTAAATTATGTGGGATTATATTAAAATAAAGTTAAGACTTAAATGCGTAACTAACGAAAAAATAATTTTATCTTTTATAATTTATGTAAGAATAGAATTAGTTGACAACCCTACACCCTAACCTATTGTAATTATATGCTGAATCCGAAGGCTGATTCAATAAGCGCGTCGCCGATACCTATCCAACGAACCCTGATTGTTATTTAAGATTAACACACCACTGTGTGTTTGTCTATTTAAAGCATTATCTCATAAATATCATCATCTTTTAATTTACACAGTTCTTTGATTTAGAAGAAAAGTCGTCAAATACATTTTTATAGACATGTTAATTAATACGTTTTATTTTCATTCGTAGAAAGAATATAAGACAAGCAGATGGTTGTCCTGAAAGCTAGAAAAATACTGTGTGTGCATGCGTGTGTGCTTGCATGCGTTCGTGCAACTCGTTATGATCTAGCGATATGTTTTTGGATCAGAGTGCTAAGTGTGAGTTTTTCTTTTCGCATTCGATCGTGAGCGCGTTTCGAGTTTACTGGGAATTTGTATGTGATTTGTACAGCGCCACCTAGTGGTAAACGTGAGAAACCAGTTTACCACTAGGTGGCGCTGTACAAATCACATACAAATTCCTAGTAAACTCCAAACGCACTCACGATCGAATGCGAAAAGAAAAACTCACACTTAGCACTCAGATCGCTGTAAACGTTTTTTTTATAAAAAATACTTTTTTCTTTTTTGGGCTTGATTAGTTAAGTCGGGCGTTACAATTGGATTTAATCCATATATTATTTTAAATGCGGAAGTCTAGCTGTCTCTTTCGCTTTAACGACTAAAGCGATAAACCAATTTTCACCAAATTTGGTAAGGAGATAGTGGAAGACCCGGAGTCAATCATAGACTTCCTTTTTTGATATAACAGTCCTACTCTTGCCGTTGGAGTATTCGCCAACTCTTCCTATCTAAAGTCATGGTTTTGACCTCTTAATACGAGACAACATTTACTTTTTCCTTGATCTGGTCAAGGTAGGCGCCTCTAGATGTACCTCTACTCTTTTTCGAAAATCGACCCCTAAGGGGTAGAAGTAGAGGATGAAAGATTATATTGATGACATAGAGTAAACTCTATTCGTATTCGAAGCTGCGCTGGTTAACTAGTGTTATTAATCTATATATTAACTAGTTGTTGCCCACGACTTCGTCCGCGCGTAGGCCCGTAGGTGATAGCATGATAATATGTAGCCTATAAGTTGACCCAACCTGTTAGTAATATTCATGCAAAATTTGAAGTAAATCCATTCAGTACTTTTTGAGTTTACCCCGGACATACATACAGACAAACAGATAAACAGACAAACAGACAAAAGTTCTAAAAACTATATTTTTATCTTCGATATAGATTGTAGATCACGCCCAAGTATTCTTTTAAAAAAATATTCAATGTACAGTTTTGACTTTCCTACGATTTTATTATATGTATAGATTAACACGTGAAGGAAAAACTTTGGACCCCTTTTTAAGACAATTGCGCGAACGATGGAGTATGCAATTCGGCAGTGTTAAAGTTCATATTACGGAGGACTGCAGAAACCTAATATTTTTAAATGTTATGCATTAGAAATACGTTAAATTACGAAAAATAAACATTACACACACTACATTCTTGTGACATACCGATAATATACACATGACGGCGTCCGCGTCGTCAAATGCAAGAATATTGTAAAGTGTAAACAACAAATGCACGGCCCGGGCCGGCAAGCGCATCGTTCGATATCCCTACTACTCAACTTGTTTTGCTACCTGTATAAAAGGCTCTGAGCGCCCGCCGATAAGGCAGTCTTGGCTCTGGCGTGGCTCGATACACTTGTTGTATCTTGCTAGTAGCTTATCCTTGACTCTCGGATAATTAATTTGTGCAAACAAGTCAATTATTATTGTCAACTAACTATAAATTAGTCGCAGTACAATTTATAATTGACTATCTATTGCTTAAATTATGACTTATTTGTAGTAAGGAATAATTATGATTCACATTGTTAATGAAAACTAGTAATTAATAATAGAAAGTTGATCAAAATATAAAGAGCTGTTATATCACCACATCCGCATTTTATTTATCATATCTGACCCACTTCCTACACACACATGTATATTACTTTCTTTACGACAAAAGTCAATTGTCAACTTAAATGAAATTTTATCGTTTAGACAATGGTCGAATTTCGACCACAAACTATCGCTAGTAACATTAATTGTGTACAGTTTATTTTTCTAGGATTACTCACCGCTAAAACGGTTACACCTCATGGCGCACTATTAATTATAACCAAGTTTTAATTTAGTTAATACATTTGTAGATTAACTGAAATAATAACAGAACTTGTCCCTGCTTCCAACTTGATGGTCTTGAAATTGCCCTCATATATAAGAAGCTGCTACTGACCAAGATATCCTAACGACTATTTTATCTGAACGACGATTAGGTTAAAGACTTTACTAGTAGAACTCACTAGCTTCGAGATTTAAAAAACATATATATATATATATATATATATATATATATATATATATATATATATATATATATATATATCTTACCTTTGATTATTATTTTGTCTAGATGGAGCACCTGTAAACAAACTACGGTGGAAAATGCCAATGAAAATCAAAGCTGTTGCGTGTTGCATGTGCTGTGCGTGCTTGGGGTGTCTAGAGCAAAGTTTTTGAAGGACTATTACCAATATAAACAATGAAGGAAAATTGTTATTGTTGATTAGAATTTTATTTAAATAAATACAAATACAAAAGACGCGTATTCATAAGTATACGTATTTTTTTTAAGTTTTTGCAAGCAATCTATTAAATTTGATGATATAAATAAATACCACCATGTCGGTTCCTGTGCGTAATAGAAAGAGTGAACCGAACGAATACGCTTCGGTTAACCAGGATTCACCCATCGATCTAGCTAGCAATCCCCATCGATGCATTTCATTGATCTTACTCGTATTAAGATGTGTTTTTTTGCAATTAAGGGGACCAATAGCTTTGCATGTTACCTCGAGGCATGAGAGCGTTAAAACGTCACGAAACGTAAACGAAATTATATTTTCCTCTAAAAAATTCCGTCTTTGGCCTGACCCAAGAATCGAAGCTAGCATATCAGGATCTGAGCCAGAGCTTACCACTAAACCAGGAATCAGATATAAAATAATGAAAGCTATTTTGATGTAATTGGGACCTTTCCCGGGTATAAACTGGTACATCCAACACTAGAAATTAGAGAGTAAAGTTGCATTTTATCTTATTGTCCCAAATGCTAACTTTGCGATTCAGCCTACTTTAACTGATGAGGCCGTGATATTGATAGTGACGTAGCCTGCCTAAAGTATGGGTGCACAAGGTGGTAGAGTTCTGCATTGTCTCGCCAGGGTCTGGTACCACCGCCTTACCTGTTCCTGCCACAATAGCGTCAGTGCTTGTCACTGTCGCGTTCCGGTTTGGAGGATAAGGTAGCCGGTAAACTTATGCATGTGGCATTAGACCTCACCACAAGATGGCAACGCACCATTAACACCTTTGGTGTCTATAGGCGATGGTTGACTCTTTCCATCAGGAGACCCATCTGCTTGTTTGCTATCTTATAATATAAAAAAATGGGTAGAATATAGGATCCGACCCTTTTTGCCTATCCCTGTCGCTATACTAGTAGTTTTCACTACCTCGTTCCGATTTGCAAGGTGTATTTTTTACTTCCGATGAACATGCAAACGAGGCGTAAAATCATCTAAGTGCATTGGTAACTTGTAGCGTGGCAAAAAAATAAATAAGTAACAAGAATATAGCTGTTTTAATTTGTTACTTATTAATGTGGAAATTTAAAATTATGCCTTTCGTTATGACTTTAATTAATTTTACGTCCCATCACCCCCATCCCCATCAATTTATATATCAATTAGCCATCTAGACGTGTAAATAATCAAAGTATCTTACTAACAGACGTCCCCGTTTTCATTCAAGCAAAATCTTAAGTTATCCTAATCATAATCTATTCCGATTCTAGCCTGTGGTTATTCTGCTATATTATTTAAGTTAAACTTTAGTGAAATATTATAGACTAGCGACCTGCCCGCGGTTTCACCCGCGTAGCTTTTGTTCCCGTGTGAATATCGAAAAGGTTTATATAGTAAAACCTTCTTCAAGAATCAATCTATCTATTAAAAAAACCGCATCAAAATCCGTTGCGTAGTTTTAAAGATTTAACCATACATAGGGACAGACAGAGAAAGCGACTTTGTTTTATACTATGTAGTGATGATCGGTAAAGAAATTTGAAACAAGTAATTTTAAATTTTTATTTACTTTTCGTTGTTATTAATAATTTCCAAAAGTGAGAATGCAAAAATCTTGAGATATAAGATGAAACTAAGGAGTAATGGCCGACGCTGCTCTTCGTTGGCTTCAATTCGTAGATGCATCGTTCAATAGAAACGATTCTAAAATGGACGATTTGTATGCCTTTGAAGATCATGATATGATCAAATGGGAGCCTATAAGCGGCCATTACCGTTCAACTGGACCTGAAACTCGAATAGATTTCCCATGTGAGCACCAGATTTATTGAACTAAGCATTTACAATAGACACCATTTAACATTTATAACCAAGTCGCTCGAAGTTTGCTATGAGTCTACAATTGTCATAACGATTTCGATCCGATATTAAGTGTAATAAGTTGAAAAAAATTTAAAGGCATATGTATTAAATTCGCCAAAAAACATTCCTGTGCTTTAGAGAGAGAGAAAGAGAGAGAGAGAGAGGGACTGAGTGGGAGCACAACTTTTCTTAAATCAAAACTTCTACTTTAGTAGTTAAGAAATGATCGCAGTATAAAAATAAAAATATTATAGAATCATTGTGAGTAATTTATACTACTACAAAAATATGTAATGTCTTCATGTAAGTCTGATAAGATGGCAAACAAGCAGATGGGTCTCCTGATGGTAAAAGTCAATCATCGCCTATAGACACCAAAGATGTTAATGATGCGTTGCTATCTTGGGTCGAGGTCTAATGCCACATGCATAAGTTTACCGGCTATCTTACCCTCCAAACCGGAACACGACAGAGACAAACACAGACCCTATTGCGGCAGGAATAGATAAGGCGGTGATACCAGTCCCGTGACCACAGACCAGACAGAACGCAGAACTCTACCACCTAGGAGCCACGATGGTAGTGACTTCCAATCGGTCCAGCCAATCGGTCGCCTTTTACGACCTTCCTGGCAGTTCGGCAGTTCTGTAGTGTAAGTTTGTAAAAAAATTAATATAACAGAACATTATAAAATTCACATCCATGATACAATTACTCTTTAAGGTTCAGAAGAAGGGTTTTCGAGGTTTTTCTCGAAAATTAAAAATCTCAGTAGCAGTTCGTAGTCTGGCGAGTGATGTGCCACAGTTCCACTACTCCCGTCTCTCGGATGGGCACGTAAAACTGTAGCTTGTGAAGCGAAAACTTAGTGCCCCTTTTTAAGAAAATAACGCGAACTAAGGTTGATAAAATTGGGCACAGTTAACGTTTCTTATAATGTGTATTAAAGTACATAAAATTTATAAAAATAATCATTAAACACACTAATTAATTTGCGCTCATCACAATATTCTCACATCAATACTTTATTGTGAATGTCTGACGTCAAACTTAGAAGATTAATATGATTAAAGTAACGGTCGTATTTCGACCAACGGGCGATTACTACTTTCTGTAAATGTATTTGCGCAGGCCAGTAGTTCTCAACTAGAACCTTGATTAATAATCCTTTTTGCCTACATAGTGTTTAGCGCCTAGTTTATTAGACATTAAAGCTCGCGCTTTTAACACGTCCGATTGCCAGACATTTGTCATTGCAGCGACATTAGAACGGACTATATAATTCGATAACAAGGTGTTATTACCTTCAGCTGTGCCTGCGCCTTTTTCTTGCTTTTTTTTATATCATAAGGTAGCAAACAGGTAGATAACTCTTCTTATGAATAGTCTCAACCATCGCTAATATACACCAAAGATGTTAATAGTTGGTTGCTATCCATGTGTCAGTTTGATTTTTTTTAATATATCATAAGATAGCAAACAAGCAGATGGGTCTCCTGATGGAAAGAGTCAACCATCGTCTATAGACACTAAAGATGTTAATGGTGCGTTGCTATCTTGTGGCGAGGTCTAATGTCATGTGCATATTTTACCGGCTACCTTACCCTCCAAACCGGAACACGACAGTGACAAGCATTGACGCTATTGCGGCAGGAATAGGTAAGGCGGTGGTACCAGACCCGGGCGAGAAAATGCAGAACTCTACCGCCTAGTAGCCACGATGGTAGCGACTCGCATAGCCAATCGGTCTCCTTTTACGACCTGCCTGGCAGAACGGAAATTGGTCTATTCTTCAAAGGAGCCCGGTACCATCACGGGGAAACTTTTTAACGTTAGGAATAGGTAAGACGAAGATACAAAAATCCAGGAAAATATTGCAGAACTAATGATCACAATGGTTTGGCTAATCATTCGCCTTTTACTAACTATCTGGCATCCAGTAGTAAGTATGACAAAATCGCTCGAAGGCACGGAAGTTTCCACGTGTTTTCACAAGGAAGCAAAATTAAGTAGGCCATTTTGATAGGTCCCTATTTTCCAAACTTCCGTGGTGAAATAGCAATCTTATTTCGTAGCTTTTTTATGCTTTTAACATTTTGCTGTCTCCTACTTAAAAGGGAGGGAAAAAGGATGTATTTTCCTACCCTCCTATATACTTCTGATTAATTTCGTTGCGGGTTCCAAGACAGCTTAGATTTTCGCCAGGCCACCCTGAGCTCGCAACTCAGTAGTTATCAGGACGGTTGCCACTGTTGATTCTGGTTTACAGAAGTTACAGTGGTGGGAATGAGAGGTGCGCCAATTGCCCCGTAAACTGTCTGACAGAATAGCAGGTGGTCTATAGTTCGAAGGGAGCCCGGACCAACACGAAGAAAAAGAAATCATATCTTTCAAAATGTAAGTTTGCATTTTGGGTGAAAGCTGGTCACATGGTCGGAGGAGCTTGTGACTATGTTCTACAGAACCACAGATGTTATATATTAGTTACCTACTATTAGTAGAGTTCTACAATGTTTCGACCGGGTTTGGTACCATCGCTTTACCTAACCCTGTCGCACTAGCGTCAGTTTGTTTTATATAAAATTTAATTTGAATTTAATAAAAAAGAAACGCCTACTCCGAGGCTACATTATCGTGCAGTGATTCGTTTTCGCGCGTTGTCACCTATCACTTGCTGTTCGGCCTACTGTGAAATATGTATCATGTTGCATCATGAACTCGGTCGGACATAATCTGTCTCGCTTCAACTTGCGATGTATACCAATTCAAAGGCGAGATAAACTCAGTCCTAGTTAGGGTTAGCATCTGACAGGCGTTTGACAGACATTTTGAGGTTTAAACAGTCGTGCGGCAGGCTCTTGTCATTTTAAAATTTCGCACCTTTTTGTCACATTTCGAACATGACGCATGTGCTTAACGCTGATAACGCACACGCACAACACACCACAAATCACGTCAATGTGACCCCATCTTTATTTATTTAAACTTTATTTTCCCCGTTTTGGCCCCGGGCTCCTTTGAAGAATAGGTCAACTACCGTTCTGACAGGTAGGTCATAAAAGGTAACCGAGCGGCTATGTGAGTTACTACCATCGTGGCTACTAGGCGGTAGAGTTATTCATGGTCTTGCCCGGGTCTGGTATCACCACCTTACGTATTCCTGCCGCAATAGCGTCAGTGCTTGTCACTGTCGTATTCTGGTTTGAAAGGTATGGTAGCCAATATACTAATGCATGTGTCATTAGAACTTGCCACAAGATAGCAACGCACCATTAACATCTTTGGTATCTATAGGCGATAGATGACACTTTCTAATCTAAGACTAAGCCAATTACTATTACTGTAGAACGTCGGTTATCCAAACTACATTAGGACATGAGTGTTTGGAAAACCAACTTTTATAGATAATAGTTACTTAATATCCATACTAAATGTATGGATTCAGCCATATTTCATATTTATACACCAGTGAATGAAAATTATTTTTACATATTTATGTTATTAATTTATAATAAACTAGCGACCTGGCCGCGGTTTCGTTCCCGTGGGAATATCGGAAAGGTTTATATACTAAAACCTTTAAGAATAAAACTATGTATTAAAAAAACCGCATCAAAATCCGTTGCGTAGTTTTAAAGATTTAAGTATACATAGGGACATAGTGATAGATAGAGGAAGCGACTTTGTTTTATACTATGTAGTGAGTGATATGTTTGTGATATGTTTTTTTTTTTTTTTTTATATCATAAGATAGCAAACAAGCAGATGGGTCTCCTGATGGAAAGAGTCAACCATCGCCTATAGACACCAAAGATGTTAATGGTGCGTTGCTATCTTGTGGCGAGGTCTAATGCCACATGCATAAGTTTATCGGCTACCTTACCCTCCAAACCGGAACACGACAGCGACAAGCACTGACGCTATTGCGGCAGGAATAGGTAAGGCGGTGGTACCAGACCCGGGCGAGACAATGCAGAACTCTACCACCTAGTAGCCACGATGGTAGTGACTCGATAGCCAATCGGTCGCCTTTTATGACCTGCCTGGCAGAACGGCAATTGGCCTATTCTACAAAGGAGGCCGGGACCAACACACCAATTTTATGTACAGTTAACGCATAAAAATCTTCAATTATCATTGGCCAAAAAAGTCTACCCTTTTACGAGCGGTTAGGTCACGTATTCTTTAAGGATGAAAGATTTGCACATGGTGGTTACGCGCAAAACTTTTGGGTAATCGACGCTCTACTGTATAAATTATAGCTAGCCGAATCTTCTCCGTATCGCGATAGTGTAGCCGCGACGTTACAAAGATGGCATTTACGTGGCCTAGTTGGTAGTTGCGATGATTAATGAGGCGATTTACCTACATAGTAGTTAGCGGCAGCCATTACAGACGACGACTAGACCTCGAGCACCGCTTTTAACACTCCTGATTACCGACATTTGTCAATATAACGGCATCAGCACGGAACTTGTCATTGTATAAGGTTATACCCGGATCAATACGAGGTCTAGTTTCCTTGCATTTTGTAAAGTACTAGCTGACCCCCGCAACTTTGCCCGTGGTATAATATCATTTATAAACATTTTCATACAAACTTTCCCCTTTAAGGGTTGATTTTGAAAAATATCTGTAAGCCGGTTAACCCTGCAGGCCATCCCTGAAACTTCCCGCTAAATTGAAGTATTTTAAGTTCAAAGAATCAAAAACTAATAGCTAAGCACGTTTGTAAAAATGATAGTATTTTCATTTTCGAAAATATGTATATTTTTAAAATAATAATAATAATCTATAGATATAATAAAATCGTAGGAAAATCAAAACTGTACATTGAATATTTTTTAAAAAGAATATTTGGGGCGTGATCTACAATCGATATTGAAGCCAAAAATATAGTTTATAGAATTTTTGTCTGTTTGTCTGTATGTATGTCCGGGGTAAACTCAAAAAGTACTGCATGGATTTACTTCAAATTTTGCATGAATATTACTAACAGGTCGGGTCAACATATAGGCTACATATTATCACGCTATCACCTAGCGGCCAGATGCTTTGCGGAGTAAACAAAGTCCGCGCGGACGAAGTCGCTGGCAACAGCTAGTACTTATATATAATTAGTAGTCTGTATGTAATAAACTTTACTATTATCTCAACTTTTTTGACATGTAAATCAATCTTGTGTGCCATAAAGTTTACGTATTATTGTATACTCTGCATAAAGTGGTACCATGTTATCTACAGTAGACATGTAGTGTTTTTTTTATCATAGCAAAGCAGATGGTTCTCCGATGGAAAGAGGCGCCTATAGACACAAGAGATGTTAATGGTGCGTTGATATCCATGTGTCGGGATGTTATTGCTACATGCATAAGTTTACCGGCTAACTTAACAGTGACAAGCACAAATGCTATTGCGGCAGAAATAGGTAAGGCGGTGGTACCAGATCCAGGCGAGACGTTGCAGAACTCGTCGGCCTATTAGTGACACAAATAGACAATTGTTCACCTTTTACGATCTGCCTGCAAGAATGTAAAGATCGTCTATTCTTGACAGGCCTTAACTAACGTGTGCAAATTATTTGGTAGGTATTTAATAATATTTAGATCACCTGTGTGGTCTACTGGTCCGGTGTTGGTATTGGCCACATGAGGCCCCGAGTTCCATTGTCGGGACGGGAAAATCAAAAAGTGCTATTTTTCAGTTTTCTGATAAAAAAAAGTTGCCCGGAACTGAAGAAGTGTTCTTTTTTTATAGTATAAGATAGCAAACAAGCAGATCGGTCTCCTGATGGAAAAAGTCAACTATCGCCTATAGACACCAGAGTTGTTAATGGTGCATTGCTATCTTGTGGCTAGGTCTAATGCCACATGCATAAGTTTACCGGCTACCTTACCCTCCAAACCGGAACACGACAGTAACATGGACTGACGCTATTGCGGCAGGAATAGACAAGGCGGTGGTACCTGAACCGGGCGAGACAATGTAGAACTCTACCACCTAGTCGGTTGACGATAGACTGGCCTCCTATCACAGTGGCACCAAGTATCTTTGGCTTATCGTGGGTGCACTTGTTGTGCTTCTGCCTACCTCTTCGGGGATACGAGCTGTTATGACCCTTAATTCTTTGATATACTAAATCGCTGAGTCAAACTTTTTATTTACTACTAGCTTTTGCCCACGACTTCGTCCGCGTGGACTTCGTTTACTCCTCACTGCACCTCCCCCGTAGGTGATAGCGTGATAATATGTAGCCTATATGTTGACCCGACCTATTAGTAATATTAATGCAAAATTTTAAGTAAATCCATGCAGTACTTTTTTAGTTTTATTTTAAAAATTCTAAAAACAGACAAAAAAAAACTATATATATATATATATATATATATATATATATATATATATATATATTTATATATATATATATATATATATATATATATATATATATATATATATATATATATATATATATATATATATATATATAATATATATATATATATATATATATATATATATATTATATTATATATATTTTTTATATATATTATATATATATTTTTAGTTTTTTTTTGTGCCCCAAGTATTCTTTTAAAAAAATATTCAATGTACAGTTTTGACTTTCCTACGATTTTATTATATGTATAGATATAAGCCTTGCATTTCCAATGCACGGCCACTCAGTACTTAAACCAGTCAAATCGCTGCCCAGCAACGGACCTGGTTTCTGCCCGCCGGCTGGCCTTCAGTGAGGAGACTAGGGATAGTAACATCTGCGTCGTAACCCCTTTAACCGCATGCACAAATAATAGTAGTGCGATCTGAGTGCTTAATAAAGTGACGTGTGTCAAGTGAAGTCGAATAAAGTAGTTGTCTCGCAAATTAGTTTTTTTTAAGACTACAACGCGGGACAACAGTGAAGATATTTTTTTGTTTCTATTAAATAACAAATGGTTAAACAACACCAGATGATAAAGCAATGGATCCTTATACTTAACAAAAGTATACTCATAAACTAGTTAGTAATTAAAAGATTAACCATCAGTCCGTGTTATGATAACAAGAACACCTAAGAGCATACTGACCAGTATTCTATTCAGGAAGCGCTAATATATCAAATGAGATAACCATCAGATATTGGTACAAGTTGTAAATAATTAGCCGTGTCCATATGCAGATGCATCAAACAGTATCCATTCGCATCTCATGTAAACATTAAAACGGTGGCAGAAGTGTGAAGATACATCAGTGTACGCGTCTTACTAGTCTTATTCCGGGGCAATATACCTAATGGGGTTAATTTTGCTACGTGTTGTCGTGATAATAATAATATTACGTACTTCGGGTTCTTAATTGTAAGAAAACACCACTTATATTAAATCCGTGCATTTACGATACAAATACACACAACACAACACAATGTAATACTTAAATACCCTGAATAACACTAGTCACTCACTGTACTATAACTGAACTACACAATAAAACACTTCTCGCTTCGCACTGTTCCCTTCAAGTATCCCTCTAGATCGCTTGATAAAAACTGCTCTGTATTTGTCAACACATCTCTATTTATAGCCAGGGTAAAGTTCTACCTGGATCCAGAAAAATCTCAATGTATCGGGAAACGATGAATAACTTCTTATTGTAATCAACTTATAATAAACAAGTGACTCATCAATGATTCATCAATCCTAGTACACGCTACTTTCAACCTTATGCTCTATACCACAAAGTTGTATAGCTTAGATCAACTATTTGTTTGTCAATAAGAGTAGCTATCTCTTTCTTTTATTTCTAGATCTCTCCAGCGTTCCAAATCTACACGTTTCGTATTCGTAACAATAATAATAATCGGGAATAAACTGGTGTTTACCTACAGTCTAGCACAATGCCTTCAAAATTTTAAACCTACCCAAAAATACCTACATCACTCCACAGCAATGTTTTTTAAAGTATGGGTCGCGGCCCACTAGGGGGTCGCGAGGCTTTTGCAAGGGGGTCGTGGACAGTAATTTAGCGTTACTAAATAAAACAAAGACAAAATGTTTACCTGATAAAAAAGAAAAATGTCAGAAGGATTTGATTTCTTCCAATGTGTAGCAAAAGCAGCAGTTGTTAGGTGGTAGCATTGATATAAAAAGGGAAGATACGTTACCTAGTCACAGCGCCTGGCCTACAAAACTAGGTCCGTAGACACAGTGACAATTGATGGGTGGTAGTATTTTTTGTAACATGCTAAGGGGTCGTGCCTTTTAAAGGATTGAAAAACACTGCTCTACAGAAAGCCGCCGTACTCAACACATGCCGTATCGTCCGAAAATTCTTGCAGCTTAGTTCAGAGTGCTAAGTGTAAGTTTTTCTTTTCGCATTCGATCGTGTTCGCGTTTCGAATTTACTAGGAATTTGTATGTGATTTGTACAGCGCCACCTAGTGGTAAACTGGTTTCTCACGTTTACCACTAGGTGGCGCTGTATAAATAACATACAAATTCCTAGTAAACTCCAAACGCGCTCACGATCGAATGCGAAAAGAAAAACTCACACTTAGCACTCAGGTAGGTAATGAAATTGTTCCTCATCAAAACAGTCCAAAAGTAAATGACCCAAATTTAGGTTAGCACTTGGCTAAAGCGCGTGCTAACTTTTATTACCAGTCTAAACCTGAGAAGCAGTTAAGTTTAACAATAATAACAATATTACTGCACAAATTACAAAAATCGATCTAACCCCAAAGGAAGCTAATTATTTGCTTGTGTTATGGGTGTTAGTCAACGATACTAATACGTAAAAATACATATATAAATACTGTTACATACAAACCCAGAAATACAAACGTCTATGCTCAGCACACAAATGTTTACCCCGTCAGGAATCGAACCCGAGCCCCCATCGATTCGTAAATAGGTTCGCTAATCACTCGACTGACAGGCGATCTTTTGTCCGTGGTACGACGAACATGTAGTGTGTGACGTACAAGGATAAAATATTTATAATTTTCGTATTTTCAGGTATATTTATAATTTTCAGGTCGTAAAAAGCAACAGATTTGCTATGCAAGTCACTACCATCGTGGCTACTAGCTGGTAAAGCAGTCATGTCACACAGTCTGCGTTGTCTCGCCGGGGTCTGGTATCACCGCCTTACCTATTCCTGCCGCAATAACGTCAGTGCTAGTCACAGTCGTTTTCCGGTTTGAAGGGTAAGGTAGCCTGGTGAGGGTAACTTATGCATGTGGCATTAGACGTCGCCACAAAATAGCAACGCATCATTAACATCTTTGGTGTCTCTAGGCGATGGTTGAATCTTTCCGTCAGGAGACCTATCTGTTTGTTATCTTATAATATATATAAAAAAATTTCTCGGTCGAATAGTTCGGGCGAAAATCTAATATATAAATGTGTCGTGTCTCAATGTTTGTAGTATAACTCCTCCAGAATCACTAAACTGACTTTTATGTTTTTTTGTATATTTGCTAAGTATGAAAATAGGTCAGAAAGTGTATTTCATACCACTAGATGTAATGGGTGTTCCTATCCAGAAAAGAAATTTAGTTTTTTTATTTTTAACTTCTCGCTACGAATGTTGATAAGGAAGTTTCTGATTTTGCCCCGATTTTCGAAAATCTAGTTTTCACCAGGTTGACCGATCGATATGTGGTTGATGGCATTCGATTCGGAAATCTGAACCGATTTGGCCCAGGAGATTTTGTGAAATTTTAAAAAACCTCAAGAAATGTTTTGAAAAAATCTTTTTTTATAATTACTTCCAAATTAATATATCGATTGATTACAGCTATTCAATCAGCTTTAATTCCTTAAAAATATGCGTCTAATGCTGCAAAATGCATCAAAATAAAACGAAAAATTATTGGACATATCTTCGAGGTTTTTCAATTAATCAGTTTTTGACTCTACAATATTTTAAAACGTGTTAATTTGCGTCTAATGCCGTTTTAAAAGTCAAAATTGAATCAAGTATTAAAATTATGTTGTTTCCAACAAAACCTCATATTTTTAAAATAACTTTTAGACTAATATACCAATAGATTTAAAAATCTAATCAGTTTTTCTCCTTAAAAACTGCGTCAAATACCGTAAACTGATCAAAATCGGTCCATTTATTAGGGATTTGTCAATGACGAAAATTTAAAAAAAAAATTGACATTACTTCGAAATTTTTCAAACTAACGATTATGTAGCTAAAATAACATTTTAGAGCCCAAAAATTGCGTTATTTCTCTTTCAAATGGCATTCCCATTTGAAAGATCAAAATTAATCATCGTTTCCAAAATATACAGCTTTTCAAAAATCAATACACTGTCATTTTTAACAAACTAGATGTTTTAAACTGACAAACTATGATTATAGTTTTTACTCCTTTGAGCTTAAAATACATCAATCTAGCAGGAATTTTCAGGTATTGCCTGCAGAGTTTTTTATTTAGCATCAATAAATACTTATAACACGGACATATATAGCACATACATAGCAGATGGCTTTCCTGATGAAAAGAGAAACTATGGCCTACTTTTAGTCCATAAGCATTGACGCTATTGCGGCAGGTATTGGAAAGGTGATGGTACCAAAAATAAATACCCAATAATACCGCGAACACATAGCAGTTACGATGGTAACGACAAGTATAGCCAATCAGTGGGCAGCACGTAGTCTATTCTTCATAGGTGTCCGGATTAACACAGGGAGTGATATCTTCTCACTTCCACTCCTATGATATGAAAAAGGCAAAGATTTAAAACGTTATTAGATAACAGAACTTATTTTACGATACTCAGCTTTAATAATTGTCACAAAATTATTTTTAAACACTATATGTATCGCTACTCAAATGTAAGAACGAAGTTGTTCGTTAACGTTTTAAATAACGTTATAATATCGATATGTATGCGCATTTCATGCTGTTTCATGGTTGGGTAGCCACGTTTCATGCTGTTTCGTGATTGGTTTGCCAACTAGCGCTAGAATACAAAATCATAATACCATATCGTTATTTCGTAGTGTATAACAAACCGTAGTCCGCAATGAATAATGTTATTAAACAGTAATAAATCCTGTATAATTCTTGGATTACGCTATGCTTGAAAATAACGTTATGTCATGCCGCGACCAATAACATTATCACATAATATCGACATTTAAATCCTTGAAAAAAGGTACAATGATTATCGGTAAGCGGTTATCTTGGTATAGGGCAGTGATATGTAAAATGTTATTGGTATAGGGTTTAAATACATTGATGTCAATGGCATAAAATAACTTATAAAGTGTTACATGTAATCTGAATACGAGCTATAGACCCCATAAATTGTAATGCGACAGGTCAAACAGCCTTTGTACAAATATTTGTAACGTATTAGCCGAACACGTCAAAGATATGGTTAATGGCGGTTGGCCCGTGATATACGAGCGTCAGCGGCTACCTTTGGCATGTTTGTGGCTTCTTTTTATTAGAATATGGGATCCTTAGCGAAACGAAACTTAAATATTTTTAAGCTTTAATTGTTCGATAGTTTGAAATGTCAATGTTAAGGAAGTTACATTCTACCCGGAATGTTCACACGCACTTCAAAATCGTTCTGAAGAGTACCACGATATTGGTGGAGTGTGTCTCTTTCCACTAAATAAAGCGCCAATCGCCATATATAAGTGCGGCCATGCGTAGTTTGCAAATTACTACTAAGTAATTCTACTAATTTGAGAAACAGTTTTTGCATTGCATAAGTAATTACATAATAATTAAAATAAGCACATTTTAGAACTTACTATGTTAATTACAATACATTTTATGCTAATGTATTTATCGACGTGTATGAATAAAAGGGATTTAACGATTACCGAATATATAAAAATCTACCATCAGATAGTTTTATTTACACTGGCAATTGCAAGAAAGGGACAACTACACTCTTGTCGTTGCCTTGCTCAGAACGTTTTTACCCTCTGTTAAGTAAGAAGCAAATGTCAACTTTATTAATAACGAAATAAACTACATTTTTATTTTTCAAATATTGTTTCGTAATAATTCCAGTTATCGTATACTAGCTGTTGCCCGCGACTTCGTTCGCGTGGACTTCGTTTACTCCGCACAGCCCCTCCCCCGTAGGTGATAGCGTGATAATATGTAGCCTATATGTTGACCCGACCTGTTAGTAATATTCATGCAAAATTTGAAGTAAATCCTTGTATTACTTTTTGAGTTTACACCGATTATTGACTTTCCTACGATTTTATTATATGTATAGATTCGTTCCTTGGTCAAAGTATCAATATCTTCTTCTTCTTTTGTGCGAATGGCAAGTATCAAGAGATTCTGCTAGTCATAAGTGAACTTCTTAGACACCAGACATGTCATAAAGACGGATGGCCTTCGTTTTTGATTATTGCCTTCAAATAGAAGCATGAAATTTTTTCCGAAATATGTAAATTAGATGCAGTATATCCGAAAAAACTGATTTCCAATTTACAACCTGCTGTTTATCTACTCTACACTATAGCCCTGCGCCCGTGTTGGTCCGCGCGCCCTCTGCAAAATAAACCGTCTGCCATTCTGCCAGGAATTTCGTTAAAAGCGAACTATTGGCTATGCGATCGTGCCTACCGTTGTAGCTAGTAGGTGGTAGAGTGGCATTGACTCGATGGGTCTGGTTTCACCGCCTTACCTATTACTGCCGCAATATCGTCAGTGCTTGTCACTGTTGTGTTTCGGTTTGAAAGGTAAGGCTGTACCGGTAAAATTATGCTTGTTGCATTAAGACCCCGCCACAAAGATAGCAACACACCATTAACATCTTTGGTGTCTATAAGCGATGGTTATCTCTTTTTTTTTATATTATAAGATAGCAAACAAGCAGATGGGTCTCCTGATGGATAGAGTCAACCATCGCCTATAGACACCAAAGATGTTAATGGTGCGTTGCTATCTTGTGGCGAGGTCTAATGCCACATGCATAAGTTTACCGGCTACCTTACCCTCCAAACCGGAACACGACAGCGACAAGCACTGACGTTATTGCGGCAGGAATAGGTAAGGCGGTGGTACCAGACCCGGGCGAGACGTCGGTTTTACGTCGATTTACGAAATCAAAATCAAAAAATGTTTTATTTAAATAAACCTTCAAAATTTTTGGACTACGCAGGTGCGAAGAATTGACGGTAGATACTCAGCGGATACATTTTTCGAATTTTTCTCTCAGAGAAACCCTCGAAGTTCGATTCCAGAGTCAGGCAAATGAATAAATGTGTTTTTTCAGTTTTCTGTTAAAATAACTTTGTCCGGGATTAGAAAAGTGCCCTATTGGCGATAGGCTGGCCACCTATCACATTGTGGGACTTAATTATCTTCAGCTAACCGTGGATGCACACGTTGTACTTCTGCCTACTTCTTCGGAGATACGGGCGTAAATATACCTTTTTTTAGCTTTTTACCCAAGCCCTCGGGCTAAGATTGGGAATTGATCTCAATACAATATAAATCAATTAATACATCTGTACTGTTTCTCAATAAGCATATTGTGAAACTCTCTAACGCTCTATTTACTCTGTTCCCAGCAAACATCCCTGCTCTAGACCTAAATTCTCCTTGTGCCTCCCACAATATTACTTCGAACTTCCCTTGCATTCTCCTTTCAATGATTTTATCTTACACCTTCGATGCCAAACTGATCAAACTGATGGCCCTATAGCTATTGCAGTTTATACTTGAACCTCGTCTTTATACGAGAACATGATAACCGCGCGCCGCCAGTCAAATATGAAGAAACAATTCATGAAGTAGGTAGTCTCTTAATAAGTTCAAAAATTCTAATAGAAAATGTATCTTCTATCAATTTTAACTCGTTAATTTAATAAGAGATGGCGTTAGTAGTAATAAGATTCTAATACAAATTGTACCTTCTATTTTTTTATTTTTATAAAATGGTATTTTTTATGGTAGATAACAAATCTAAACATGAATATAAACTACCACGTCGAAGCTCAAACCTAAAAATGCGATATTTTTTCAGTAGAATGTACCACAAAAGTGCATAGAAAGTGGCCTAGTGTAGGGCTCGCTTCGCTCGCCCTAATAACATTGTTGTAATGCTTTAAAGCAAATATTGCGGTCCGACACTTTCCCACGAAGATTTTGTCCGTCAACCGTATGATAATGAACTTCATTTCAAAAATGCCGTCACTCCCATATCTACAAAGAGGTAATCATTAGTACTAGAGCAGTCGGGATAAGCTTATGATATTAAGTGCCATGACGTGTTTAATTGCCAAACTATCGACAAATCGGGCACGTTTCCACTCTCGAAAAACTAATTCTGAAAATTTGTACCCGACTCTCTCTCAGAAATTTTTGAAATTTCTACACACTGTTTCCTATTTTCTAAATAACTTTGTATCTACTCTAATGATTTTTCTCTTATACCATACTTTTCAAGTTTTGCCAACAGAATTCTATGAGAAACAAAGTCGAATGCCTTACTCATATCTAAAAATACACCAAGTGGATAACTTTTTGTATTCAGGCATTCCGTTACACTCTTTATCAGTTCAAAACATGCTAAGGTTGTCGACCTACCTTTTCTAAATCCATATTGATTATTTTTTAATATATCACATTTCAGTTAGTAATTATGAAGTCTATCATGCATAACTTTTTCAAAATTTTTTGAGAGAATCGGAATTAATGTAATAGGTCTATAGTTATTCATATCGCAAGGGTCACCTTTTTTAAGTATTGGTCTAACTATAGACTTTTTTAGTCGTTGTGGGAACTTCCCTTCTAAAAATGACAAATTAATAATATGACTGAGCGGCTTTGATATTACAGCAGCAACATTTTTGAGTAGTTCTGTACTAATATTATCATAACCAGTTGCACTTGTATTTTTTAAGGAGTTTATGATCTTAAACACTTCATACTCATCTACTGGTGTTAGAAACATGGTTTTACTGCTATTAGGTAACCCAAGAGATTCTGTACTAAAGCCGTTACCGCTAGACCACTGAGACGACTGAAGTTATGGCAAATGAAACCATCTTATTTAAATATCAATTTCTGTTAACTTTCTGCGGTGTAGCGGTTCCTTTAGTAAATGGTCGTATGCACTAATGAATTATTTACATAGTGCGAATATTTAAACATTTCTGCTTCGCTAAGAGTTTGTAAGACATATTAGTTTAGAGCTCGCGCAATATCTTGAAAGGTTCTCTCGCGGTAGGTACTGTCGATAGATAGTAATGTCGATACAGTCGACTGTATCGCTATAGCAGTTTTTTATATTTTTATTTTAAATATAAAATTTGAAACAATTTTTTATATAGTTTTGCTAAATAAATAAATATGCAGCTGTTATTTAGTTTTAATAATTAAAAGTGATGATAGTTATTTACGAATTATCTGGCAAAATGGCTCATGGTCTATTCTTCAAGAGGGGCTCGGACCAATGTGTATTTTATTATTTCAATAATATAATTACTGTGTACCAGTAAGTTTAATAAATATTTAAATTTAAGTTTACTGTCCTTAAGTTTATTCCGGGTTTGGTTTGATACCATCTCATTACCTTTTCTGTCGAAATAGCTTCAGTGGATGATATTTTAATATTACTTACACACATACAGCATATACATACAAATAAAAATAAATATTATCGGAAAGAGTGAGTTTAAGGCCTCAAACTGGATCTCAGCGACCTGCGGCGCGGCGGCGAAAGCGGCGTGATCATAGATTCTTATAGAAGTGAACTAGATGGCAGCAGCGTGACGGCGGCGCGGACAATGGTCGCGCAGTTCTCGCCGCCGCGCCGCATATCGCCGACATCCAGTTTGAGGCCTAACGTGCATTTGAACGTTTATTTGCCGAACAAACACTTTTTATTGACGATTATTCTGTTAAAATTACGACTAATAGTATTTCATGAAACGAATTTAATAGTTAAAAAAGTATTTTGGCCAATAATTTGATGTATATCTAATACCATTTAGTCTTTTTTTCCCTTACGAGTCTAATTTGGTTTAAAAAAGACCAAAGATTTCGATAGTATTAATATAATCAAGTATTTTTATATGTGCAAATAAATTTCGTTTTCTAAATTTTTATTTTATTTTAATGTGATAAAATGATAAATTAGAAACAGTTTTAAGTGCCAAAAAAGCAATCAATAATTAATGAATACGTTAAACAATTAATATTTAATTCTATGCATAAGATTGGTGTGTAACTTTGCTGTTTTTATAACATGTGGTGTTTGTTTACATGAGTGGACTCGTAAGGAAAAATACACTAGTGATACCTATGGTAGCTCTGACACTTCATATAGTTTTTAAAAATGTGTATTGTTGCTTGAAAATGTTTTTTTCTGTAATGAAAGTGAGCACATTAAGAATAATATTCCATACATCACCTTTTATTACTTAAGCGATCATTTCTGCAGATAATTCTACAAAACTTGAACTATAATGCAAATTACTGTAAACAACAAAGCTAACAGCAATTCGACAGTTGCAAATGGTGTCGTTACTTTCAATTTGAATCACCGGGTAATATTTTTTTTATATCATAAGATAGCAAACAAGCAGATGGGTCTCCTGATGGAAAGAGTCAACCATCGCCTATAGACACCAAAGGTGTTAATGGTGCGTTGCTATCTTGTGGCTAGGTCTAATGCCACATGAATAAGTTTATCGGCTACCTTACCCTCCAAACCGGAACACGACAGCGACAAGCGCTGATTTATTGCGGCAGGAATAGGTAAGGCGGTGATACCAGACCCGGGCGAGACAGTGCAGAACTCTACCACCTAGTAGCCACGATGGTAGTGACTCACATAGCCAATCGGTCGCCTTTTACGACCTGCCTGGCAGAAAGGCAGTTGGCCTATTCTACAAAGGAGCCCGGGATCGACACGGGGAAAATAATCTATAAGTTTGATGCATTATATTCAGTTATTGTTTATGATATTTTATGTTTTTTTTTTCGTTCCTGGCAAATAGTCTAGGCTGTTTAGCCTACTTCACGACATAATCACTTAAAGGTTTTGAAATTGTACAAATTAAAAAAACTTTATAGATATTGAGTGTGAAAATTTTGGTTCCGTTCGTGTTATTAAAAGGTAGGGAAACTGAATAATTTCGTTAAGGACTCGAAAACAGCGTCTCCGTGAGGGCCAAGAGATTGTCACTGCTGAGTCTGGTTAACGGGAGTTACAATATTAGAAACCAACGTTGGGTGCTGTGGTGTTGGTGGGTATTTTGTAGACAATTGTCCAATAAAAGCTTTTTTAAAAATCCGTACGCTTCTTACTCGAGCGTACGCTCTACATTATTGGATTCTCTAATATTTGCAGCTATACAGCGTTTAATCGATTATCCATCACGCTTGTTACCCGGGAATTAACTTGTAGGACCGGATCACCACTAGAGTCCGAGCCGAGGCTTATAAAATATTGTGTTGCTGTTTATTATTAAAATATAGCGTTAGACTTTGTTGATAAATTATTATATTTTTTATGCATTAACAGACAAACAGGTGGCTCTTCTAATGTAAAGAGATAACCATTGCCTATAACCTTTAAAGATGTTAAGGGTGCGTTACCATCCGTGTTGTGAGTTGAAGTGCCAAATATGCTGTTTTAATATTGACATTCAAAAAGTGTATCATGAAATACTTATTTAGAATAAAAGCTTATTCTATTTTATTCTCGCCTCTGAGGTGTCCGGGTCTGGTTTACCTATTCCTGCCGCGATAGCGTCAGTGCTTATCACTGTAGTGTTCCGGTTTAGAGGGTAAAGTAGCCGGTAAACTTATGCATGTGGCATTAGACCTCGCCACAAGATAGCAACGCACCGTTAACACCTTTGGTGTCTATAGACGATGGTTGACTCTTTCCATCAGGAGACCCATCTGCTTGTTTGCATCTTATGGTATAAAAAATATTCTATTTGTATGGACAAATAAATATACATACACTTATTGCATTTTATACCTATTTCCTACAACTAGGAACAAAATAAATACTATACACTCACACCTCTTTCGACCTTTGCATATCTTTAGTTATAAAATTTAACCTCATCACATCATAAATATGATTTTCTCTTCCCATAAACGATCCAACCGGCCCAATAAAAGATAAATCAAATATATCGTTTATGAGTTATAACAGCGTTGCAAGACGTTCTCGACAGCGCCGCCGACATTTATCAACTCATATCCTGACCGGTCTTGGTATTTATATCGTGGTGGTACGGGCCCTTTGGCGAAAAGACTGTCTAGTGTCTACCTGCCAGGTAGTTTCAAGGTAGGTAGGCGAAGACCAACGCGTCACTGTGACTAGTCAATTCGGTTATAGACTGAAAACCCTTACCGCCTTACTACAAAAACGTACTTAGTACTTACCGGGTTTAAACTGGGTCTTTTTTTATATCATAAGATAGCAAACAAGCAGATGGGTCTCCTGGTGGAAAGAGTCAACCATCGCCTATCGACACCAAAGATGTTAATGGTGCGTTGCTATCTTGTGGCTAGGTCTAATACCACATGCATAAGTTTACCGGCTACCTTACCCTCCAAACCGGAACACGACAGCGACAAGCACTGACGCTATTGCAGCAGGAATAGGTAAGGCGGTGGTACCAGACCCGGGCGAGACAATGCAGAACTCTACCACCTAGTAGCCACGACGGTAGTGACTCGATAGCCAATCGGTCGCCTTTTACGACCTGCCTGGCAGAACGGCAGTTGGCCTATTCTTCAAAGGAGGCCGGGACCAACACGGCGGAAACGGCTTGTTACGGTATTAAAGTTAGTTCCAGTATTAAAATTCATTCTTATTTTCTCGGACTAGCGCTAAACCCGGTTTGTAATTACGTTTTATTTAGTACTAGAACTAAACCTGATATTAAATTCGGTACTAAATTAGACCTCGTTTTGGAATAAGGCGGCTACAGTTAAGCTATGTCCGTAAAGATAAATGTTAATGATGATTATCACTTCAAACCCGAGTTGAAACTTACTCTCCCACATCAATCAACATACTGCCTTAAGCCAAGGTTCGGTCTCACAGCATACACCGTTAGGAGATAGCTATAAGCCTATTTAATTAACTTTAACTCTGGCTGAGCACTCTGCTCCCCTAAAACCACGGTTTCTCAGCAACGGTCTTTAGACCAACTGCTTAAGTTCTTTTCAAAATAAAAAAATATATATAACTAGCTGTTGCCCGCGACTTCGTCCCCGCGGACTTCGTTTACTCCGCACAGTTCCTCCCCCGTAGGTGATAGCGTGATAATATATATGTTGACCCGATCTATTGGTAATTAATATTCATGCAAAATTTGAAGTAAATCCATGCAGTACTTTTTGCGTTTACCCCGGACATACATTGACTTTCCTACGATTTTATTATATGTATATAGATTTATTCGATAAATAAATCATATTTTTTTCAAAGTTCGAATGTTTAATTTTATTAGATTAATGAGTGACAAATGATTTTGAAGTCCCATAGTCCTCACTGCCCCATAAGATCTACCTCTGTAACTAGCGTGAAATTATGTTGAAATAATTAACCGTGTTTTAAATTAATATGCTAATATTTCATATATGTTATATTGTGATGTTAGCAAATAATTAGTCTCCCGCTGAGTCAATTCCATAAAACGCTTCAAACGATACACGACATTAAAGTTCTATCAACAAGGTAGCCTTATAAGGACGTGAACACATATAATTTATTTTTCTATTAATCTTACGCGACGTGAAGTTATTACTGGACAATGTATTTTAAATTATTACTTTATTCAAACGAATTATTAATTACTTAGATATTGTAACAGTAATTATAGTATTTATTATTTACTAGCGACTCATGAGCGAATCATGTCCATTTTCCCCCGATTGGTACACAACCTGCTGTTCTTACAGGCAGTTCATAAAAGGCGAAAGATTGGTTGGAGGTGTCATTACCACCGTAGCTACTAGGTGGTAGAGCTTTGCATATTCTCGCCCGGTTTTTGTACCATCGCCTTACCTATTCCTGCAACAAGCATCAGTGTTTGTCACTGTCGTGTTCGGGTTTAGGGGGAGGTAAGATAGTCGGTAAATTAATGCACGTGGCGCTAAGACTCTGCCTCAAAGATAACTCCGCCGTTGCCGGTCCTAAGCCCGGATGTAAAAGGAGGAGGATTGGCTAGTGAATGACTAATGCCAGTCGTAAAACTGTCAACGCCGAACATCAGGCGGCGGTCAAGTAACCTGTCAACTCCGATGTCACCCAGAGCATGGAGGGGCTTCCGGAGCTCAGAGGAATTAAAAAGCCTCTAAAAGCCTGAGAGTGGAAGGACGCGGGAACCCACCATTTATCATTTACCCAAGAAAACCCCCCAAATGGAAGCACGACAGAACGACAGTATTTTGTCATGCGACCCGACTAACGCTCGGCGCTATCCAGTACCCGGGCTGGCTAGTGTTAAATGGACTACCGATGCTCCCTCTGAAGTGAATCATCAGGCTTCCCGGTTTTGGGTTTAGTATCTATAGGCGATGGTTGTCTCTCTACCAGGAGAGCCATCTTCTTTTATTGCTATCTTATGATATAAAAAAAAATCAATATAATCGTTCGTACAAAAGTAGCTTATGTTTGACCGCGTATCTTCAACTAATTCCTTGCCAAATTTCATCAAAATTGGTTTAGTGGTTTATCCTTGAAAGCGCAAGCGTAAGCGCGTAGCCAGAGACCTTTGCATTTTTAATCCATATTATAAATGCGAAAGTCTGTCTATAACGCTTCCACGGCTAAACCGCTGAAGCGATTTTGATGAAATTTAGCATGGCTATAGTTAAAGACCTGGGATCAAACAAAGGCTACTTCTTTCTACAAAAGTTAGCCCCTGAGACGTTACAACAGGGGATGAAAGTTTGTATGAAAATCTTTGTCGACAACATGATTGACATTGGTCGATGACATTAATTAACTCGCGGACGAAGATGCGTTAGTGAGCTAGTATTAGTATAGATTTAATAACATACAATTATGGAATTGTAATAAAATGATGTTAAGGGCTACGACGCTCATGACTTACTAAATAAATGATATTACGGGCTACGACGCTCACGACTTAATAAATGATATTACGAGCTACGACACTCACGACTTACTAAATAAAATATCCCGAAACTTTAACTATCTACTTGCTAAAATTTATCAAAATCATTTCGTTGGTTAGGGGCCATCCATAAATTACGTCACACGAATTTCATGATTTTTTGACCCCTCCTCCGTCCTTGTCACAGCTGGTCACATTTGTGAGACCCCCCTTCCTACCTAGTGCTATGTCACATATTTTACAATTGTACATTAGAAAAATGATCTCCTTATTGTTTATCTACACAGGTATTATATTTAAAAAAATGTGATGTCACAAAATTTGGGACCCCTCCCAACTCCTTGTCACACAATATTACACTTTTGCGAACCCTCCCTCCCCCTGAATGTGTGACGTAATTTATCGATGGCCCCTTACAGACAGATGGATAGACAGACAGACATATTAGTATGGATTATAAATGCGAAGGTATGCCTGTTTATAAAAAAATCAATCTCTGAGATTCTGAACTAAGGAATGGAAGTTAGTAATTGAGAAATACCCAAACCTAAACATACGAACATCTTTGCTAATCACATAAACACTTGGCCCTGTCAGAAACCGAACCTAGGCCCTATCGATTACCAAATCATAGTCAAGTCGCTAACCATTCGACCAACGAGGCGGTCAAAATATATTATTTTAAACTCATTCAAAAAGAAAAGACTACCGTCTGACAAAACTAAAAATATTTGCTTAAAATACTAACGATTGTCGGTTCGAATAGTCAAAGAGCCTCACGTATTTTACAGCAATTAATTTATAACCCTGCCTAGGGGTGGCACTCCGATGTAATTTATAGCTATATTTGTGACAAAATGGCTATTAAACGGACATCGTTGAACCGCACCGCGATTTTATTACAACCCTGATTTATTGATGCGATAAGAACGTGACTTGTATTGTTTATAATAGATTTTTATTGTGTGGTTTAAATATGTTGAACACAGTTTTGGAGTTAAAAGGGAAATTTCTATGATAGAATATAGATTTAAAGTTATTTTGAGCGCCTTATAAGCGGAGCGTTGAGGTAGTGCTCTACTCTCAGCATATCAAGGTCAAGCATTTTTCTAGATATAAGCTTAACCTATCTATTGTATTCATATTTAACTAGTACAATAATATAAGTACGCAGATCTAAAGAATAACCGCTTTATAAATACATTTAAAATTTTTTAAAAACTTATTTGTCAAAAATCTTATTCAATAGAATTTGTCAAAATTTGTCAATAAATATATATAGCATTTTTGATAAGGAAAGAAAGAATGGTGTGTGTAAATCCTAATATATTTGCCAGGATTTTCCAAACTTTTTTTATTTCATATGATAACGAACAAGCAGATGACTCGCCTAATGGAAAGACATAACCATCGAATATAACCTTGTAATTAAAATAAATTAATGAATGTGTGGAAATACCAGAATTTTTAACGCAATAAAACTAGAGCAACCACCTTCCCCTTTCTATAGCTTCGGAACCCTGTATCACCAAATTGAAATGGGACCACGCGTCTCATACCTTTTTAACCCAAAAAAAAAAACAAAATCAGTTCATGAGTGACCGGGTTCTGAGGAACTCGGTCATTTATGAACTGATTTACCTCAGTAATAAACGTAAAAAAAACATATAGCCGAACTGTTAACCTCTTCCTTTTGAAAAGTCTGTTGAAAAAAATATTTGTCAGTAGGAAATATGTATTTGAATTTTTAAATATTTGCATGCCATATTATCTATACATACAATTAAATCGTAGGAAAGTCAAAACTGTACATTAAATATTTTTTTAAAAGAATACTCGGGGCGTGATCCACAATCGATATCGAAGCCAAAATATAGTTTTTTGAATTTTTGTCTGTTTGTCTGTATGTATGTCCGGGGTAAACTCAAAAAGTACTGCATGGATTTACTTCAAATTTTGCATGAATATTACTAACAGGTCGGGTCAACATATAGGCTACATATTATCACGCTATCACCAACGGGGGAGGAGCTGTGCGGAGTAAACGAAGTCCGCGCGGACGAAGTCGCTGGCAACAGCTAGTGGTAAAATATGCTGATGTACTTGATTAATTGTAATAACTTGTAAAACCCATATTCTTGCAAACACTCTTCCTTTTTTTTCTTCATCGCCTGTATACACACCCAGATACTAATGATGTGGCGTGTGGCGGAATGGTAATTCCATATGCATAAGTTTGCCGGTTACCTTACCCTGCAAACGGGAACACGACAATGACAAGCTATTTCAGTCAATCGTCAATAGCTGGTCAATTTTTGCATGTGGTATTGCCATCCCGCCATACGAATATCAACGCACCATTAACATTTTTGGTATCTATAAAGCGTCCTCTTTCCAACAGAAGAGCTCTCTGCTTATCGCTATGATAAAAAACATATTGAATTTCGTATTCATCACATTGATTAAATGGATTTCGTATTTATCTCACCTATTACGTTAAAACGAAAATTTCGTATCTCTGATAATGATTTTTTTTTTTGATAACTTACACTTACTGATCTAATCCCAATGTAAGCAAATTATTTGCTTGTGTTAGGGGTGTCAGTCAACATTACTAATACATAGAAATGCATATATAAATACTAGAATATATGTAGTAAACACCCAAACCCGGAAATACAAATATTTATGCTCATCCATTGACTTACTAATATAAGTCAATGTGCTCATCACACAAATGCTTGTCTCCGGCGGGGATCGAACTCGAGCCCCGTCGATTGCGTAGTCAGGGTCGCTATCCACTCGACCAACGAGGCGGTTGATTGTCCAAGCTGAGATAATAAAACCATCAAAACTAACTTCCATAACATATTTAAGTTCAGTAACAAATCGAGCTTCAAAGTACAAACCGTTTAAGTTTCAGATTAAATAAAAAAATGTAGGGCGCCACAGGACGCCCCGCAGATGTGAAACATCAAAGTTAATAGTATACTTTCAACACTGAATATCGTCGGCACTTGGTGAAACTCCATTTCAATGTGTATTTGTATATTTTTACACCTGTTCTGTGTTACTTCATATATTTACTAACGGCAATCGGTTCCGCGTATTAACACATCATCAAGTACTGTATAGTCATTTGTACTATGTTGATAGTATAGTAATTAACCCTGTGGTCTAGTGGTCCGGTATCGGTGTTGCCCACGTGAGTCTCTGGTTCGATTCCCGGCTCGGCCAATCAAAAATGCGTTTTTTTAGTTTTCTGATAAAAGCAACGTTGCCTAGGATTAAATAAATGCCGGCTGGAAATACGCTTACCACCTCACCATACCATCACATTGTGGGACTATCTTCGGCTAATCGTGAGTGCACTGATTGTACCTCTACCTACCTCTTCGGGGGTATCAGCTTAGAGATGTATTACAATTTATAATTACTAATAAGTGATATGATAATCGATTTATCGATTCGTTGTATATTACAATTTATAATTACTGATAAATAAAATTATCATCGATTCATAGATTCGTTGTATAATACAATAATTTATAATTACTGATAAGTGAAATTATAATTGATTTATCGATTCGTTGTATAGTACAATAATTTGTAATTACTGATAAGCGATAATCGATTAAAATCAAGTGTGAGCTCATTTTTTATAAAAGCGGTAGAAGTGAAACTTTGTATTCTGGGACCGGTTCACGTAATAAAACGTTAATCGAGTCAAAGCGTTTAGAACTCTTAAGGTCCTGATCGACGAGCCACCCTATACCGCGGCCTTGGCTCGTCGGTAAAGCTCGCCCGTGTATCATCACAATACCGCGGTGTTATGTAGTGCAATTGGCCATAAGTTTTGTGTCGAGGGCTCTTAGACCATTAAGACCAAGATATAGGCTCGCCCGTCGATCAGCACCTTTACACGTTCTCTTAAACACGTCATGACGATGTATCGTGGTTATGTATGTAAGAACCCTAAGCGCTTCGTCTCGATTGACATTTTGTTACGTGAAATTGGGGGCATATTAATTTGTAAAAGAATGAGATGAATATTGTTGGACTTCGATAATATTTAAATACGATGATCTATCCAAGATCAGTCCAAGCACGTGTACTTTGTAATTATATGTATGTTTGTCCACGATTTTCTCGAGAACTAAGGGCCACATCGAGATAAATTCTTTTTGATTTTTATCAAATGTTTTTCAACCTAGAGAACAGTTCAAGATTCAGCAAAATCGATTCAGTAGTTTTTTAAATATGAGTATAGTTGATATTTGAAGCCGGTTTATTTTTTTTAATTTTCAAGTTATCTATAAAAAATAATAAAATTGGAGTGTCTGTTTGTAGTATTAAAATATTTGCTTTTTACTAAATGCAAATATAAAATATGGAAATATAAAAATATGGATGTGTATACGGTACACATACCAAAATAACATATTTTTTTCAATTTTTTTCTATCTGTCTGTCTGTTTGTTCCGACTAGTATCTGAAACAGCTCAGACGATTTTGACGTGCCACTGGTAGACAACTGATGTAATAAGGTTTAATTTAGGCTACCTACTTTTATTTTAGAAATATTTCCACGCGGAAGAATTCGCGGCCAAAACTAATTATTTTTACAATAAAGTTTTGAGATGAATTTTGTGTGCACTCGCCTTTATCTTCCCATTAATATGGACGTTAATGTTTTGTAGAAACAAAAGACATCTCTCAACTGGATACACGATACCGTTAACATTTCCGCGTTCCGCCCGCCCTACAATAATATTTGGGCGGAAAGAATACACCCAGCGAACTTCTATTTGTAGAAACGTTTGTTGCTTTTACTGCTCATTCATAATATTTTAAAACGAATCCGCGGGAGTATATATCGTGTTTTAAATACAAAAAGAGTTATATGGTAATTTTTTATATCATAAGATAGCAAACAAGCAGATGGGTCTCCTGATGGAAAGAGTCAACCATCGCCTATAGACACCAAAGACGTTAATGGTGCGTTGCTATCGTGTGGCGAGGTCTAATGCCACATGCATAAATTTACCAGCTACCTTACCTGCCAAACAGGAACACGACAGTGACAAGCACTGACGCTATTGCAGCAGGAATAGGTAAGGCGGTGGTACCAATCCCGGGCGAGACAAAGCAGAACTCTACCACCTAGTAGCTACGATGGTAGTGATTCGTATAGCCAATCAGTCATCTTTTACGACCTATTCTTTTTTGCCTATTCTTCAAAGGAGCCCAGACCAACACGGGGAAAGATGACAACCAACTTTTTAAAAAGAAGGTTTTCAATACGGTTATATTATTTTTTAATTTTACCTCAATAGTGAAAGCTCGATCATTTTTTGAAAAATAGATCATCTGTTACGAACAGCCAGGCAGTTCGTAAAAGGCTAACAATTGATTTTTTTTAAATATTATAAGATAGAAAACAAGCAGATGGGTCTCCTGATGGAAGGAGTCAACCATCGCCTATAGACACCAAAGGTGTTAATGGTGCGTTGCTATCTTGCGGCGAGATCTTATGCCACATGCATAAGTTTACCGGCTACCTTACCCTCCAAATCTGAACACGACAGTGACAAGCATACGACGCTATTGCGGCAGGAATAGGTAAGGCGGTGTTACCAGACCCGGGCGAGACAATGCAAAAATCTACCACCTAATAGCCACGATGTTAGTGACTCGCATAGCCAATTGCGATGCCAATGGGCGAGTCACTATCGTTGTGGCTAATAGGTGGATCTCGCACCCACTCGACCCTCAAAATCTTGCCCTTAATACCTAAACATCCAACACGCCCCTCAAAAATAGATTACTATAATTAAAAACAAGGCATTTAGAAAAAAAAATCTATTAATTTAGACCAGATTATCAAATAACATTGTAGTAATCACAGTTAACTCATTATTATCCCCCGTGTTGATTTGTGATCCTTTGAAGAGTGGACCAACTGCCGTTCTACCAGGCAGGTCATAAAAGGCGACCCATTGGCAATTCGCTTCACTACCATCGTGTGAGGTGGTAGAGTTTCGCACCGTCTCGGCCGTCTTACCTATTCCTGCCACAGTGCTTATTATTGTCGAGTTCCGGTGTGTAGGGTGAGGGTAGCCGGTAGACTTATGTATGTGACATTGCAATGCCGCCACACGGATAGCAACACACCATCAGCTATACGATTCACTACCATCGTGACTACTAGGTGGTAGAGTTCTACAACGTCTCACCTGTGTTTGGGTACCAGCGCCTAACCTATTCCTGCCGCAATAGCGTCAGCGCTTGTCACTGCCGTGTTCCGGTTTGGATGGTAAGGTAGCCGGTAAACTTATGCATGTGGCATTAGACCTCACCACAAGATAGCAACGCACCATTAACACCTTTGGTGTCTATGGGCGATGGTTGACTCTTTCCATCAGGAGACCCATCTGCATATTTGCTATCTTATAATATAAAAATAAAAATAAATAAAATTAACATCTTTGATGTTCACACGCGATGGTTTCTCTTTCCATCTTTTTATTACCGTCTAATGATATTAAAAAAAACACAAAACTCACTCTAAAAGTTTATCCTCCAAACCCCAGTAATCACTGACACTCAATAATAGTCGTCTAATAAATGCATATTATTTTTCAGCAACCCGAAGAGCTGGTTAAGTCCGTGAAGCTGACATCCAGGGAGCGTCGCTTCATCAAGTTCGCGAGCGTGGAACATGGTGGCCAGCTGTACATGACTCCACAAGACTTCCTCGAGTCCGTCGTCGAACAGGAACCTAGACGTGAGTACAAATATAACTAATTTTACGCTAAGCTCCTTTAACGAAAAGCAGAGAGAACCCAATTATACAAGGGTGGATTGAAAACTAATCGGCCTAACCAAGAAAATAAACACATACTAAATCAATTATGTTTTTATTTCTCTACATAATCACCATCAAGTTCGATGCACTTTGGCCATCTCCCATTCAAAGCATTTAGACCGTTGAAAACAAATGATTCTTCCTTAGAGTCAAAATATGCGTCTACTGCTGTTTTGAGTTTGTCGTTTGTCGAAAATCTTTGACCGCTCAAGTGTTTTTTAGGTTAGGGTACAGAAAAAAGTCTGACGGTGCCAGATCAGGTGAATAAGGCGGATGCGGTAATAGTTCAAAGCCACAATTGTGGATTTCAACCATCGATTGCACAGACGTGTGAACACGGGCGTTATCTTGATGAAACAGGACTTTTCTTCTGAGCAGTCCTGAAAGTTTTTCTTTTATTTCCTCTCGTAAATGACGTACACAATAGTAATCAGAGCAATATAATCACACCCTTCGAATCCCAGAATAGTGAAGCCATTATCCTATTTGCAGACAAAAGCGCCTTTTTGGGGGGTGGTGAACCAGGTCTTCTCCACTTTTTTGATTGTTGTTGCGTACAGTAATGAACCCATGTTCGTCCAATGTAACAAAACGATTCAAAAATCATCTGCATCGGCTTCAAATAAGTCCAAACAGTCACGTGAAACCCAGTTCGTTGACTATGATATTTTGAGTTCGTTCATAAGAGATGCCTATATTCTCGGCTATCTCTCTAATTTTTAATCTGCGGTCTCCCATAATTAAATCAAGTACTTTTATAATATTTTCGTCAGTAGTGGACATCGAAGGCCTTCCAGATCGGGGTTCATCTTAACACTCTCTCTGCCACGCTTGAATTCTGCTATCCATTTTTGATGGATGAATAAGACAAAGCAGAATCCTCTAATGCACTGACCATATCATCATGGATGGCTTTCGGTGATAGCCCTTTCTTACGGAGGCTCTCTGTTCGATTTGCTCCATTTGCAGAAAGTATGTCCGATTGCTTTGTTAAAAAATTTATAAAATCACAACAAATTATTGCACACGTTTCGAACTTCACACAATTAACTACTCTGAACTGAACTAAATAATGTGGATAGATTTGATTTTTAAAATTGAATGGATCTGTGTTAGGCCGAGAACTTTTCAATCCACCCTCGTATAAGTATATCACGATGTCTACAGCCTTGCTTCCTCCACATTCATGATTCAATACAAACACGCCGGTTGTGAAAATTCTAGACTCTACCTCCGGACCACTACCATCTGATCGATGTGATCATGGTGGATTTCCCTGGTATATACATCGTACCAAATTCACATTTTGTAAAAAAAAGTTCACCGATTATCATTTAACGAAATATTATAATGGCGACAAGCACTTACGACAGGAATAGCTAAGGTCCTGGTACCAAACCCGAGCGATGTCCAAAGAATATAAAAAAGTAATTATTTAGAGATGGGATTTAGAGAGGAGAAAAAAATCTATTCTATTCAATGATATTGCAATGACATGGTAATTTTGACCTGACGCTGTAGAATTCTTATTCGAAGATCAAGAGCCCTTTTCTTGATGTGCGCTGCAAATGATGCACACGAGGCAGGAAGGTGGTCTTATGACACAGGAATATGGCGGGGGCTTTTTGGGTGAATTTAATGGGTTATTGGATGATTCGCACGAAATGCGAATTGTCATTTTTTAATAATATTATTTTTTCTATAGGCGATTCGCACGAAGTTAATTGGTGTGCGAATCGACAACATCAAAAATATGTATATCTATCGGCACACACGTTGTTTTTTGTGCAATACAGTTATAATAAAGTACACTCTAGTATCAAAATATTTAGGATTAAATATTTTTATCGATAAGACACAAATTAATCAAAAATGTCTATATTATAATAAAAAATTCTTAACGTTCACTTCATTCGCTATGACATGATCTGAAGACTGAAATATTATCAAGTCTCGTTCACAAAGCAATAGATTACTACTATTTACGGCATTTGTGTGATAAGCATCGATGTTTGTATTTCTATATTTATATATGTATTTCTAAGTATTAATATCATTGATTAACTGTCATATAACAAACAAATATTTGTTTACTTTGAGGTTAGATTTTTTTTGTATAGTCCAGCGCTATTGTTACTATTACCAAATAAAAGTTATATTTTATCAATTTCAGCTCGCTTGAAGCGTCGAGTACTGACACTGAAAGAAATTGAACACCTTCGAGACCATACACCACCGCTCAAAAAAGGATCTCCGCAGATGTTCAGGAGCCTGAGAGATAAAGGTAGATATTTTATTAATTGGCGTGTACGGGCGAGACTGCATATGTGCCCAATTTTTCGATAGGGTAACCCTGTCACATCATGGTACATAATATCCGTGGCTAATACGTGAGTTGTACTTCTTCCTAGCTCCTTAAGGATACGGTCATGATGGTATTTTTAGGGTTCCGTAACCAAAGGGTAAAACGAGATCCTATTACTAAGCCCTGCTTTTCTGTCTTTCCGTCTGACACCAGACTATATCTCACGAACCGTGATAGTTAAACAGTTGTTCACAGTTGATGTATTTTTGCTGTCGCTATAATATCAAATAATAAAAAAGAATAAAAAAAATGTTTAGGAGCTTTCATACATCAAACGTGACCTTTGTGCAATTTTTTTCTTAATCTAAATAACGACAACTGTTAGACGCTTGAAATATTCACAGATATTTAGTTATATATTCTCTTTAAAAATAAATATTTAAATTAAAATAAATATTTAAGTCCCCTAAATATTTATTTTAATTTAATTATTTATTATCCCATACGGTAGTTGTGACTTGTGCCGTTTTTTATAGATGATGGTACAGAACCCTTCGCGCGCGATTCCGACTCGCACTTAGCCGCTTTTTTATTTAACATGGGACCATCAGAACCTTCAGAATGTTGTTGCAAAACCTGTGATGTTGCAATTATTTGTGTTACTGTTAACCTTTCAATCAACAATACTCATTTTTTTAAAAGTATTCTATTGTTTCAGGAATTATTTCTTACACGGAGTACTTATTTTTGCTCTCCATTTTAACCAGTAAGTGTGATTTGGTTTTAATACATACATAATTATCTATATACAGCGTTTAAGGGACGGTGTACCAAAAATTATGAAAACATGCCATTTTTACGTTCTAGTCACATGATAGCAGTTCCTTTTTATGTGGAAAATGCAAAATTTGCGATTTATGATTTTTTTTTTAATTTTTACGCTACGCTATTTAAAGCGGACATTGCTCGGGCTCGACGCGCCCGCAGTCGATAACTAGCCGTTTACAAATTTGTAAACTTTTGCAAACTTTTTGTAAGTTGCGCGGCATAATACATTGCTTATTTTATGTATTATATTTCCTTTAATTTTACTATTTACTATGTTTTTGGAAAAACACCGCAGAGTATTATAATAATAATAAATCAAATTATACCAAGGTAATTAAAAAATTGGCCGGCAACTCAGCCGCAAGACCCCCGGTATTGCAGCGGTGATGGGCTGCAATGGGCCATGGGCGGCGGTGATCACTTACCATCAGGTGCACCACCTGCTCATTTGCCCCCTCTGCTATAAAAAAAATCGTCAAAAAATTAAATAAAATCCCTCACAAATTTCCAACAGTTTTCGACTCAGAATCATGGCTCAAATCTATGGTTTCAATTTTCGATAGCGCGTCCCTTACTCTATGTATATCTTGAGCTTGACGCCAGATCCCTTACGGAGTAGGCAACGAAAATCGAGTCCCATGTTCCTTCCTTCCTTGGAGATTTATCTCGCTTCTTCTCCACGTTCATTACTCTCGCATGCACTTTCTAATTTTTATACCGATACTTTCTTTAATAATTAATATAATATATGCCCCGTGTTGGCTCGGGCTTCTTTGAAGAATAGAACATCTACGGAAGAGACGAATGATTATCTATGCTCACTACCATCGTGGCTACAAGGTGGTAGAGTTCTGCAGTGTCTTGCCCGGGTCTGGTACCTCGTATACCATTTTTAATATATTTTTATTCAACCCTAAATGTCAAACTACAAAATGGAATTAGAAACTTGTAGAACTGTCAACTGTGTGATACGCCTCGTTAGTTTTAATTTGGTTGCTAATGATTACTGCTACGAATTTCGGATCGTTGATTATAGGAACCCGGCATGAGCGTTTCGTAGATTAAATATATTAAAAATGGTATACCCAGCCTTACCTCTTTCTGTCGCAGTGCTTGTCACTTTCGTGTTCTAGTTTAGGGGGTAAGGTAGCCAGTAAATTTATACATGTAGCATTAAAACCCCGCTATAAGGATAACAACGCAACATTAACATCTTTGGTGTCTATAGGCGATGGTTGTCTCTTTCCACCGGGAAAATCATTCGCTAAAAAATACCATTAAATTATAATTTCAGAGCCAGCCTCAGGTTTCCAGATAGCTTTCAACATGTTCGACACGGACGGCAATCAGAGAGTCGACAAAAACGAATTTCTAGTCGTGAGTAAACGCATCTCATTAACTCCTTTCTTTATGATAAAAAATTGTATACTAGCTGATGTTAATTGAATGCAGTAACCCATTACATTGTATTTGTAGGTGTCGTAGTTTAAGCATTTAGCCAGCATATCTGTAGCCAAATGATCATTTTTACGAATCAGGTATGTTTGCCTCTAATGCCCGGTTCCTATATTAATAAAACGACTCGTTTTAGTTACGATTAGTAACATTTTTTACGAGGCGTAACGTTAAACTATTCTTATTAGGGTTGAGCTACATCTGTCAACACGAATAGCCTTCTCCGTCGCTCTATCTTTTTCTTTCGCTCAAAACCGCCATTTGCTAGAGCGAGAAAGGTAGCCGGAATGTGATAGCGCAGGGTGGAATCCTCAAAGCGACAGCCTTCCTGCTACCTTCTTGCTCTAGCAAATGGGAGTTCTCAGCGATTAAAAAGGATAGCTGACAAATTTAGTTCAACCCTAAATGTCAAACTACAAAATGGCCTTAGAAACTTGTAGAACTGTCAACTGTGTGATACGCCTCGTTAGTTTTAATTTGGTTGCTAATGATTACTGCTACGAATTTCGGATCGTTGATTATAGGAACCCGGCATGAGCGTTCCGTAGATTAAATATATTTATTAAAAATGGTATGCCCATTATATGCTCGTCTTAAGCTTGTGATTGGACGTCGTCTTATTGGTCGTTAATTTTATTTTATGTTTTTTGTCTATATTTTGAATGTGTTTATTTTTGTTTTAATTTCTACTATTGGTGTTTGACTATGACTATTGACTTAACAGCATACATAAATTATTATACTAGCAACGGGTATACAAACTTGATAGCAGTTAAAGGAGATTAATGAGTGCCCATACAAAGTTCGCCTTAAAACCAACACACAGTTCCTCTAAGTCAGTGGTTCAGAATTAGTTTTTTTGTGAACCCCTTCCCTACTTGAACTCACATACCCCATACTACATACTACCTATAGTAAATATCTGTCTGTCTACCTGTTAAGCTTTTACAGTTAAACCGCTGATTTGATTTTAGTGAAATTTGGCGTGAAGATAGTTGAAGATCCGGGGTCAAATAAAGATTTACTTTTTTTTAAAAAATCATCCCCTTAAGAGGCTTAAATAGAGGATGAAAATTTTAACGAAAACCTGTATGGACGACATGTTAATCCAGCATGTTGTCCGCTATATGGACAACATGCTGGATTAACATCGCTATCGTGGGCGAAGCAACGCGGGTTAGCTAGTATTGAAAATATATCGCGCTTTATTATACTTAGATAAGACACGTAAGAGTGAAAGAGTGCACAGGCTTTTGCTGCTGCTAAACTGTAGCTGTGTATTCGTTAAGCGTTGTCTAGACTATCAAGTCCGTAACATAATTAAATGTTTAAAGTTATTAGAAATATTTCATACTCGTACACTTACGACGTCCTACTATGATAAGAGTTGACCGCCCTTGTTTTTAGTTAACTAATTATTGTTTTAAATTTTGCACTTGTACTGTTTCACAATTCATGAATGAATTCATAATTATGTGGAGTTTCACCAAGTGCCGACGATGGAGAGTATCAATTGTTATTTAACTTTTATTTAGTTTTTAGAACTTTAATTTTTTTCTAGATTTTCTAGTTGCACTTGATTTTTTTTGAGCATGTTTTCTGCACTGAATCTAGATTCAACGCCTGCTGGGTGGTTCTTTAAAGGAGAGAAAAGACTTGGACGAACACAGTCAACAAGCAGTGAGTGTATTATGCTATGGGGTGATGGTTTGATCAATCTTGCGTAAAATATAGCTTTGAAGACGTCACTAGTATATCTACTAACTTTAATGTTTATATGTGAAATTCTTGAGTACGAATGTTCGTAATTCTACACGTCTTACACGGCTTGATCGATTTTGATAGCTATCGCAACGTCTAAACAAACTTTATTTACTTATCGGATTCACAGTTATTTGAAGAAACTAAATAGTTTTTTATGTATTATTATCGTATTATATATTTAATATTTTTATTTAAAATATTTAAACAAAAATAATACACATAATCACGCCTATTATATTGCGATGTAGGCAGAGTGGTCTGAACGTCAGTCGCTCCAGTTTACCAGGATTTACCGGTTTGCCGATTAGGGAGATGGTGTAGTGATCACTATGCCGCATTTACTGATTTTAGATTATCCCTTGTTTCTTGATAACTGAGACCGAGATTATCCGAGAACGTACCGTAGGGCCCTCCCAATTAACAATAATTTATTCCCCGCGTTGGTTCGAGTCCCCTTTGAAGATTAGACCAATTGCCGTTCTTTCTGTAAGGCCCGTCATAAAAGACAACAGAGTGCTAAGTGTGACTTTTTCTTTTCGCATTCGATCGTAAGCGCGTTTCGAGTTTACTAGGAATTTGTATTTGATTTGTACAGCGCCACCTAGTGGTAAACGTGAGAAACCAGTTTACCACTGGGTGGCGCTGTACAAATCACATACAATTTCCTAGTAAACTCGAAACGCGCTCACGATCGAATGCGAAAAGAAAAACTCACACTTAGTACTCTGATCGGCTATACGTGTCACTACCATCGCGACGGCTAGGTGATAGAATACCGCGTTGTCTCGCCTGAGTAATTGGTACCACCGCCTTACCAATCCCTGCCGCAATAGCGTCAATGCTTGTCATTGGCGGTTCTGGTTTGGAATGGAAATGGCAAATTGCATCATTAACATATTTAATATATCATTAGCATATTTAATACCTATATGCGTCTGTTATCTCTTAACATCAGAAATGTTTATCCTCGTGTTGATCTGGGCCCCTATTTAAAGAATAGATCAACAGCCATAGTGCTAGGCATCTCTTAAAAGCCGTCTCCGAGTTGAGGGTAAGGTAGCCAGTAGACTTATGCATATGGCATTGCCATCTTGCCACATGGATAGCAACGCACCATTTATATTTGTTGTCTATAAGCGATGATTTCTTTTTTCATTGGGAGAGCCATCTTGTTTGCTATTTAATAGGTGTAAAATAGGTGCTTGTATGTGTCGTGTTCGGTTTTGGAGGGTAAGGTAGCCATTAAACTTATGCTTGTGGCATTACAAACCCGTCACTCAGATCAGTTTGATAGCAACGCGCCGTTAACATCTTTGGTGATTAAGACGATAGTTATCTCTTTTCATCAGAAATATCATCTAATTGTCAGCTCTCCTATGAAGTAAAATAAATAAATGACTATCTTAAACAAAGAAAGTTTACTAATTAACTGTATATACATTAAATCTTGTATTTTGTTTAAAAATAAATTATTTGTTTGTAATTAATATATTTTTCTAAAAAATATTTTGATGCACAATTTATTAAAAAAATGTGCTAAACCTTTGTTAATATAATTGCTTTATATTTTTATTAATATTTATATGATTTTATTTTATAATACGAACTCACCACTTGGCATTGTAGCTGCTTTCCCTTGTCACAACAAACGCTAAGAAGACGAAACCAGACCAAAGAGAAAGAAGGTCTAATTCAGTAAGTCTCATCATATGTGAAAATGTCCGTCTTTCCCTACTGTTTCTTATTTCTTAATAATTTTATAACCTATCACTAATTGTTCGTGAAAAATCTTGTTATATGTATGACGTATGATCAGATCATGATCAGAATTAACCTGCAATAAATAATAATACCATATTGACACTGGACTAAATTAATCTTGTGTCTATATTTCTTTTAAATATTTTACAATAACAGTCTTTCATTAAATAAATCATTTTAATTTTGTATCTATACTTCTTTTAAATATTTCGTTATAACTATCTTTCATCGAATGAGCTCATATTAATTTTGTATTTATAGTTCTTTTAAATGCTTCGTCATAAATGTCTTTCATCAAATAAGTTAATTATAATTTTGTATTTATAGTCCTTTTAAATATTTCGTCATAACTATCTTTCATCAAATAAGTTCATATTAATTTTGTATCTATACCTAGTTCTTGTAAATATTTCGTCATAACTAACTTTCTTCAAATAAGTCCATGTTAATTTTGTATCTAAATTTCTTTTAAATGTTCCATCAACATCATCTTTATTAAATAATTTTGTATTCATATTAGTTTTGTATTTATAATCTTTCCTCTAAATACAGGTATACCTATCGTCGTAACTATACCTCGAATAAGTTTATATTAAGATTGAATTTACATTTTTATTAATATATTGTTTTAAATATTCCGTCATAATTGTCCTCAAATAAGTCCATATTCATTTTGCATCTATATCTCTATAAAACTTTTATCATCACTAGATAGTGATGATGGCATATTTTAAAATATTTGCAGTTACATAAGTTCATATTTATTTCGTTTATTATATTTCCTTTAAATATTTCGCCATAACTATGTTTTTCATTTTTTATATTGCTGTTTTGTATATTATTATGAATAATTAATGATTCCCATGACAGAAATACCCGACTTCCGCACTGAATAATATTATGTAAATAACACTGATTGTGATGAGTATCGCCTACAACCAAATCTGTCGTCTTCTCCCTTTCACCTTTCTTTATTGTTTAATTAGCATGGACTACGCACAACCACGTAGAAAATATAATACAATTATTATATCCCCATTTTTAAACCCGATTATCAATTAAAAACGAAAAACGGAACGTTTCTCGCACTACCTACTGAACTTTTGTTAACTGTTTCTAATGCGTTAGCCTATTTTTTTTTATCTTAACACAACCCTGTAATCTTGTTTCTAAAAATATGAATATAATATCATATTAACTTGGGAGATTAAAATGGAATTATTGTTTGTGAAAATAAAAAATATATTCCTGAAATTGCAGATGGAAAAGATATTTAGTTTCGCGTGGAAAGACAAACGCGGAATGACGGATAAAGAAAAAGAGGGGGAAAAGGGAGGACCGGCGGAGAATTACGTCGACGATCAAGGCTTGCAGCGTCGTCATAACATTGACACCATGCTACAGGTTAGACATAAAACACACGATGTGTTCGCATCATTATGTTATAAATTATCTATACATCTACACAAATAAATAAAATTAGTGTATGCACAAACATATACCAATTTTAATTTACATACACCTATATTAAAATAACGGCTTTTTACTAAATTCATATGAATGTGTCTGTCTATTTGTTCAGGCTAATCTCTAAAACGGCTACACAGATTTTGACGGGACTTTCACTATCAGATAGTTGATGTAATAAGGAGTAACTTAGGTTACTTTCATTTTAGATTTTTTCACGCGGACGAAGTCGCGGGCACAGCTAGTTTAAATTAAATGTTAAGACATCTATTTTAACTCAATATTTAACAGAAATTCTCTCATTGGCGTCTTTACCTATTCCTGTTGTAATAGCGTCAGTGTTTTTCACTGTTGTCTTTTAGTTCGGAGATAAATTTAAGCAAGCGTTATATTCCCGGATTTAAGCTCACAATGGACATGTTTGATGCCTATAGCACGGTAATGTTATCTACCAGTATTATATCTTCATACAAATGAGTGGAACGCGAGCTATACTTACTAGACAGTGCACCACGCCGCACTGTCGTGTACATGCACTTGTCGCCGCGTATATGAGCAAACGCTCCTAAGACTGTCAAAAATGTCATAAATTTGTAGGTAAATTATATCGTGAAAAAATAGACAAACCATATTGTACTGTTTTATCGTACCGAATGAGATGACAAAGTTTAAAAGTTACCCTTGAAATGGTTTTATTTCGCACGTAAGTAGTATTAAACCTCTGTATTTCTGTACGTACGGCTCCGTTTACACTTTGATTAGTGCGAGTGTGAGTGTTTAATGCAGGTGCTTAGCATTAAGCAAAAAACACGTGTAGACTTCCGTATATTTATGCAAGTGATTAGTAATCAGCTGTAAAACTGAATAGACGCTGATTACTAATAACTCGCACTAATCAACGGCTTACTATACGTGTCGTTTTGCTTAATACTAAGCACCTGCATTAAACACTCACACTCGCACTAATCAAAGTGTAACCAAGGTTTAATTGCAAGCTCCACTGACAAACTAAGAAATTGCCTAGAATGGCGTATCTATTTAATCCGTGGATTGTACATATTGAAAGAAATGAAAGTTAATGGTCATAAGTAAGTAATAAAAATATAATGAAATAAGAATATTGCTTAACCACATAGTAAAAATAAACGAAATTAGTATAATAAAAAAAAGTATAGTCACCGCACTAACGAGTCTAGTCGCGAGTTCTACTAATCCCTGTTTGTAAACAATGAACTGGGGGTGTCCGCACTAAACATTTTTGATGGGTAACTAAGTCAAAATTTAGGTAACTACCTCCTTTTTTACATATTCTGTATCAGAATATAGTACTAAAAATCCTCTTTCAGCACAGTCTTTTACAAGTCAACCTGTCTATTAGGACTGCAAACATGCAGATAGATCTCCTGATAGAAAGTAATAACCATCGATAAGAATAGACACCAGAGATGCTAATGGTGCATTGCCATTCATTTGGTGGATGTTATGCCATACGCATAAGTTTACCGGCTGGCTACCATGAAGTATTAAATAAAGGTGCAGCTAGCACCCGTATTAATCACTTGAATTAAATACCTACGTTATATATCATTCTATGACGTCTCGCCATCTCTTTTTATACAGCTGTGTTAGAAAGAGAGGGTCGGACCTCAGATGAGAGCAGTATTTAAAGTTTTGTTTTCAAGTAGGTATTAGATTTGTTTTTTTTTTATATCATAAGATAGCAAACAAGCAGATGGGTCTCCTGATGGAAAGAGTCAACCATCGCCTATAGACATCAAAGGTGTTAATGGTGCGTTGCTATCTTGTGGCGAGGTCTAATGCCACATGCATAAGTTTACCGGCTATCTTACCCTCCAAACCGGAACACGACAGAGACAAACACAGACCCTATTGCGGCAGGAATAGATAAGGCAGGAATAGGCGGTGGTACCAGTTCCGTGACCCCAGACCAGACAGAAAGCAGAACTCTACTACCTAGTTGCCACGATGGTAGTGACTTACATAGCCAATCGGTCGCTTTTTACGACCTTCCTGGCAGTTCGGCAGTTGGCCTATTCTTCAAAGGATCACGGGACCAACACGGGGGTCTGTAGTGGGGTACCTTACCTTCCAAACCGAAACACGACAGCGACAAGCACTGACGCTATTGCGGCAGGAATAAGCAAGGCGGTGGTACCAGACCCGGGCGAGACAATGCACCTACCACATAGTAGCCACGATGTTAGTGACTCGCATAGCCAATCGGTCGCCTTTTACGACCTACCTAACAGAACGGCAGTTGGTCTATTCTGCCTCAAGATATTATACAGCTTCATGCTGGATACCTTACCCACCAAACTGTTAGCCTGTATGTCATTGACAACGTAAAGAGGTTTTAGGGCTTGTAGTATAAGGCGAAAATTTAATTTATGTATTTGGAATTTTCAGGTTCACTTCTTTGGTAAAAAGGGTACAAATGACCTGAAGTTTGAAGGCTTCAGGCAGTTCATGGAGAATTTACAGACTGAAGTCTTGGAGCTGGAATTTCACGAGTTTGCTAGAGGTATTTTTTTATCATAAGATAGTAAACAAGCAGATGGGTTTCCTGATGGAAAGAGTCAACCATCGCCTATAGACACCAATGATGTTAATGATGCGTTGCTATCTTATGGCGAGGTCTAATGCCACATGCGTAAGTTTACCGGCTACGTTACCCTCCAAACCGGAACACGACAGTTACAAGCACTGACGCTATTGCGGCAGGAATAGGACAGGATTACTTTTAAAGGTCCAGCCAAATTTAAAAATTAGGAACAAAATATTGAATTCAAAGTGCATTTTAACTATTATTGTAGAATTATTACAAGACTAGCTGTTGCCTGCGACTTCGTCCGCGCGGACTTCGTTTACTCCGCTCTGTTCCTCCCCTGTAGGTGATAGCGTGATGATATGTAGCCTATATGTTGACCCAACCTGTTAGTAATATTCATGCAAAATTTGAAGTAAATCCATGCAGTACTTTTTGAGTTTACCCCGGACATACATACAGACAAAAATTCTGATAACTATATTTTTGGGTTCGATGTTGATTATAGATTACACTCCAAGTATTCTTTTAAAAAAATATTCAATGTACAGCTTTGACTTTCCTACGATTTTATTATATGTATAGATAACATAAAATATTCGTTTAAAAATATCCCATTAAATTCATGAATTCGATGCAATGTGTTGTGGCATAAACCTAGGCTGGGATGGCTGGTCCTGGTTTTCGGGTTATATATTTTATCACAATTATATCACGGCAAAATGCAAGGAAAAGGTCGCTCACCTTTAGGTTGCGCTGCGCTGGTGCTTGCCGCGATGTCTGTGTTCGTTGGTTGGGTAAAGTAGCCGCCGCCGACCGATCCGCGTACGGTACCGCCGCCGTGGAGGATTGCGAGGGCGCTTCTGTGGCGCGGCAGTGACGCTGTCACCGCAAGAGACGTCAACCGTCAAGGGTTTCGCGACCCACCCTTACATCTGCCGTGATATAATGCCCGAACACAATGAGTCTTGAGAATGAACTCTTTAATGCTGGCTGAGTGTCATTTCACATTTACCTGTATTTACGATACTATTATTTAATCTGTTGCTCTAAGTACCTACATTTTTCTCGATCACTTTTAATTTGGTTGAAGACACTGAAATAATTTAGTTCAAATTTTACGTAAATAAAATTATATCCATGCGTTTTGTTTTTTGTGTCGGATAAGAATGAAATTTCGATTTTTTTAAATATTTTTTTATTACATAAATCGATTGACATATTACTATGGACTTTGGGTCCGCACTAAAAAATGTGCGAAGCAAATGAGCTACAAAACGCAAAAAGAGCTACAATTCCACGTTAGTCGAAATTAAACCTTGATATAATGATTTAGTGTTTAAATTACCTTGTTAGCATATATATTCTTGTGATGTGTAACTGGGACATTTTTTCGTGATTTTAGTATGAAACCCCATGTCCATAGTAGTATGTAAATGCATATATAAAATAAAATAAAAAAATTAAAAAAAATAAAAAATTTTACATATCTATTTTGAACAGCCTCTGAAAATTTACACTACTAACCACGTCAAATAATATTTAATTTTAATTTAATTATTAAATTGTATAGGTCAAGAAACAATAACTGAAGTGGATTTTGCGAAGATCCTCCTCCGATATACGTACCTCGACACGGATGAATATGACATGTATCTAGATCGGCTCCTAGACAGAGTTCACGACGAGAAAGGGATCACCTTCGAGGAGTTCAAGACCTTTTGCCAGTTCCTCAACAATCTGGAGGATTTTACCATTGCTATGAGGATGTATACGCTGGCGGATCATCCGATATCTAAAGGTATGTCTCAGACAGGGTCCAATAGACATACATCGTCTTATGAACTTCCTAAATGTACAATAATATTGCGCAATACTTTTATTGTACAATAATATTGAATACCCTCTTGATTCCAAAAGTTCAATAAATTCACTTAATTAAATTGACATACCAGTCTCATCAATATTTTCGTGCGAGCAACATGGCTGACGACTAAGTTTTGGCGGCAACCATGCTGGTGATTTTAAATAAATATCTATATAATTCTATACACACGTAAAAAGTTCCGTTCTTTATCTTTTATAGCATTTTTACTCGCCATTTTGCTTAAATTTACAACACCACCATGTATTAAACACGGTAGCTGACCGAAAACGACCGCTCCAAACTCTGAAGTGAAAAATATTGTGCAAAATTAAGCCTATACAGTGAAGGAAAAAATATTGCGCAATAAAAATAAAACCCGCTCAAACTATCGTTCAATATTGTGCAATCTTCAATATTAACCCTAAACGTTCAATAATATTGCACAATACGTAATATTGCGCAATATTATTGTAGGTCTATGGGACACCTTAGATAGGGTCTACCAGACAGAAATCGTTTTACACAGGATGTTCGGGTAGACCTAGTGTAAAGCGATGTCTGTCTGATTTCGTCTTAGACAGGTTTCACCAGATATCCCCGTGTTGGTCCCGGGCTCCTTTGAAGAATAAGCTAAATGCCGTTCTACCAGGCAAGTCGTAAAAAGCGACCGATTGGCTATACGAGTCACTACCATCGTGGCTACTAGGTGGTAGAGTTCTGCATTGTTTTGCCCGGGTCTGGTACCATCGCCTTACCTATTCCTGCCGCAATAGCGACAGTCCTTGTTAGGTTCCGGTTTGGAGGATAATATAGACGGTAAACTTATGCATGTGGCATTATGATGGCAACGAACCATTAACATCTTTGGTATAAGAGATATGGGAACACGAGGATCGCTTATACATGTGGCATTTTCATCCCACCACACGGATAGCGACGCAGCATTAACATCTTTCAAAAATCAGAAATCAGAAGTATTTTATTCAATAAAACTTTTTACAAGTTAATTTGACGCGTCAACATATTTTTTAAAACTACTACCGCATCGGAAACGTGGCTACACACTAACAAGTTCCAGCGGAAGTAACTCAGCGGGCTTGTCTTTTTTTCTTTTTTTTTTGCAATATCACAATATTACAAGATTATAAAAAATAGATATAAGATTGGTATGACTTTTGTGTCTGTAGATGGAGGCTGTCTCTTTCCATCAAGAGCTATATCCTTATTTGTTATCTTATGATATAAAAAAAATATGCTAAACATTGAGTACATGGCAATCTATCTGTCTGTTTGTTCAGACGAGTTCCACCGTGCGGTGAAGATCTGTACGGGCGTGAGTCAGTCAGCTCACCTGGTGAGCACGGTGTTCGCCATCTTCGATGCAGATGGTGATGGGCTGCTCAGTTACAAGGAGTTCATCGCCATCATGAAGGACCGCCTGCATCGCGGGTTCAAGGTAATATACAACTCCGCCTCTTTCGACCTCGAAATAAGGATGACAAATTCGTCAGAATTACATTATGTTACACTACATTACAATTTTCCCTCGTGTTGGTCCCTAGGTTCTTTTGAAGAATAGGCCAACTGCCTTTCTACCAGATATATCGTAAAAGGCGACCGATTGGCTTTACGAGTCACCACCAACGTGGATACGAGGTGGTAGAGATCTGCATTGTCTCGCTCTGGTCTGGTACCACCACCTTACCTATTCCTGCCACAATAGCGTCAGTGCTTGTCACTATAGTGTTCCGGTTTGGAGGGTAAGGTAGCCGGTAAACTTATGAATGTGGTATTAGACCTTGCCACAAGAAAGCAACGCACCATTAACATCTTTGGTGTCGATAGGCGATGGGTGAATCTTTCCATAAGGAGATCCATCTGCTTGTTTGCTATGTTATTATATATAATTTTTTTTATATATTATAATATATAAAAAAAACAATAAAGTATAATTAAGGCCACAAAATGGGTAATTGCAAGTCGAATATAAGTTTGAAGGCCGAGCCGCAAGCGAAGATTCCAATGATCTAAACAGGCAATTGCGATTTCTGCCAAGTCATAATATAATTTAGTACTTTTAAATCCAAAAGTACGCGACTCATAATTGTCATTTGATCGTAGAAAACATGCATAAGTGTCATCAATGAGTGTGTCGGTTGGAACGAATTTTTATTTTCCTTCCACTCTCCCCGCTCCCCACTCTTTCCCTCCCTTACGCCACAGGCTCCTTTCGCCTTTTTTTCCCCACTTTGCCCACCATCTTTTTCTCTCTTAGACCACACTTCCCCACTTCACCTCCTTCCCACCAAACCATTTCCTCACTCTTTCCCTTCTTTTGCCCTTTTACCCCTCCATAATCTTTTCAAATCGTCTAAAGAAAGACCCGTGACGAAACTCGGTACAGACATTTCCTACACTTTTTTTCGCCTAACCAGCAGTTGTGCAGAAAGTTCATAATACTGTTTTATAATGTTTTCAGTCGTACGCCAAAAACGAAGGATGGGAAGCCTTCAAGACATGTGTGAAGCAAGAAATGAAGAGCGGCATGTAAAACTGAGTTTAAATTAATTAGTTACAAATACATAATTTTAAAATAATATACATTCAGACTCAACGGAATCAAATAAGAGACCCCCAATACTTAACACATCTGTAAGACTTTATACATTGGTTAGTCGTTAAAATTTACGAACACGTCAAGAATATTTTAGTGTATTGATATAACTATAAAACTTTTTTACAGACTCGAAAACCGGTTAATTATGTCTGAAATTATTGCGGTTTAGGTTATGGTAATCGGTAATTAACCGATAAAATTCAGGAACCGGTATTTCACCGGACGAAATAAATCAGTTAATTTTAAAGTCGACACGAAAGCGTCAATGCGGGAAAAGCTATAGGCTAATTGAACCTTGTCTGTGGAATACGAAGAAGTTGGCATACGCGCTACGTCAGGAGAAATAAATTTCTCTCACCCTTTACGTTCCCTCTCAATAGCCAAGAGTAAATAATAACTGTTATAGCCTGTATTTAATTGCACAAGCCAATTCTGTCAGCTGTATTTATATGACGTATAACGTACACACTGGCTCTGACGCACACCCATAGATATGGCGCGAGGTTATTTACCTTACTACTCACAGCGTAAGAACGTTAAAAATGGATTATTTTATGCAGAAAGGCAACAAACATATTTTTTTTCGTATAAACCAAAATTTTTTAGTCCCTTGGATATCTTTGGTTGGTTGGAACGCTGTGTTAAAATATGTTTATTTTGGAATGACCTTATATTAATTAACCGATGTGATCTATGTGGTATATGCCGCTCACTTGAGCAAACGGTTAATCAATAAGCGCAATATAACTGGTAAGATGAACCGGTTCCATGACTTGCTTTTTATTATATAAATATATCTCTAGTCACCATGAATTTCGATAAAGTAACAAGAATGAACACTATTGATTTAAAATACTAAAAAAACGTGTATATTTATCGTCTTTGTCCGGGTCCCTTTTAAAGCTTCAAACATCTGCAGTTCTGTCTGACAGTAGGTACATATGTGTCACTAACAATCACTAACAGGTGGTACAGTTCTGTAACGTCTCGCCCGCACTTTTCCTGCCGCAATATTTTTTTTATATCATAAGACAGCAAACAAGTCTCTCGAGAGTCTCGTGATAGAAAGAGTCAACCATCGCCTATGCACACAAAAAAATGTAATTTTGTGCTGGTATCTTTTGGCGAAATCCAATGCTACATGCATAAGTTTACCGACTACCTTACCCTCCAAACTGGAATACGACAGTGACAAGAACTGACGATATTGCGGCAGGAATAATTAGTAAAGTGTAAAATCATATAGCTAGATAGTTTCGATTCGGAGGATAAAGCAATATGGCATTACATTTTTGCCACAGGCATAAGAACGCAACCTTAATGATGTTGGTGTACATAGGTGACGGTTATCTCTTGGCATTAGGAGAGTCGCGTGTTTGTATGCTATCATGGTATATAAAAAAATTATACATATACATATGCTATCATGGTATATAAAAATATATACATATACATATGCTATCATGGTATATAAAAATATATACATATACATATTTTCACTTAAAATATCTGTGACGAATGATGAGTAAAACTGCCATATAAATGTACGGACACACGAGTGACAAAGACGCCACAATTAACGCTGTCAACAAGCACGTGACGTTATATACTTCGCCGTGATACACATATCTAAACTTAAAACTCTTGACTAGGCTGTAATGTTTTATGTATATTTAACCAACCGATTTCGCTTTAAAAGCATTGTTAAAAACTTTTGTGTATCATACACAAAAGTTTTTAATTATTATATGTAATTTTACAAATTCTACTAAAGTAAGAGATCTCAACTTTGAGATTATAATAAACTAAGCGATTTGCCAATGTATGTCGCTTATTTTTACGTTTTCGATACGACCATACCGACGCGACTCCCGGCCACGTAAACAAAGGGAACTAACGGACGCTCCCATACCATTGGTATACCACTGGTATACCACTGCTATAGCAGGGGGTGGACTTCACCAACCCTAGAATTCTCCATGCATACCGTAGAAAATACCGCCCATCATATGGGGAAAAACTTTTATTTCCACTTCCCTAAATATTTAGTAATGTATGAAACGGTTCGCTTTGCAAACGCGTTCAATCGCAGATTCGCGTCGATATGTCACGAACTTTAGATAGCACACACAAAAATTAAGCTAAATAATTTATGTCGCAGCGACTTGCATTGGGGAATCGTTTTATATTTAATATACATTAAAGTTAAATAAATTTATTGTTTATTATTATATGCTTGCCATTTTTGTATTTGTATATTTTCGACACTATTTGCCTTAGTTTAAAAGTATTATCAAAAAACTGATTATTGTTAACTAAATTATTTTTTAATAATTTAGTTTAAATATGTTTCTAAATAAAATATAATATGTTTATAGATTGAATATGTTAACCTAATTCATGACGATTTTGTTTACCAAATATTTAGAAAGAGACAGAAAATATTAAGGTAATTTAATTGCTACTTTTTGCAAATGATTTATCACTGCTGTGATGCTACTGATACAAGAATGATATCGGCGTTAAAAATGAAACGAACTCTGATGTACGTTGTACGTTTCATTTTATAAGTGTCCTTAAGGAAATTCGAAAAGCACTTCACTCCACACGCGTTTAATTAGTAATTTTCAGAAATCACAAAAGTTTAGAGACAGTTAAAAGAAACAAATTATTACAAATAATTCAGATATATCTTTACTTAACTAGGTAGAGTTCTGCATTGTCTCGTCCGGGTCAGGTACCACCGCCTTACCTATTCCTGCCGCAATAGCGTCAGTGCTTGTCGCTGTTGTGTTCCGGTTTGGAAGGTAAGGTAGCCGGTAAACTTATGCATGTGGCATTAGACCTCGCCACAAGATAGCAATGCACCATTAACACCTTTGGTGTTTATAGACGATGGTTGACTCTTTCCATCAGGAGACCCATCTGCTTGTTTGCTATCTTATATTATAAAAAAAAATCTACAAGAATGGTATACCATATTCTACCATATGGTGTGCAAATATTTAATATTTGCAGATTCGTTATTTGCAAATTGCGCATAAAAATTAAATTACCTTAATTTAGTATTATTTCAGTTATGGTTTTTCGGAAAGTAAGGCATGAACATAAAATAATTAAATGAATAAGATTTATTTTAATCTGAGTTTATTAATAAACGGACTATAAGTCTAAATTTCTAAATTTTGCCATTGATGTTTGGATCTCAGTTAATTTAACCGCAGTTAAACTGCAACTCCATACGATTATCTTATAACTTTAGAACCCAATCTTTTTCTAGCGGCACTAAACAGAACGGTTTTTGTACAAACAATATAGTTACATAAAACGACCTTTGATTTCAACGCGAATAACAGTATTGTCTGATCAACTATGATAGTGTTTTGAAACGAACGTTTGCTCTAAAAACGAAGGTCGCTGTTTCAAATCGAGCAAGTTCATATTTTTTATCTTAAAGTGAATATCTAAAGATATTAGTGGCTCAGGGATAATTTAAAAATATACGAGGTATAACAAAATTAAGCTCTTGAGCAAACAACGTATAATACTGTTACGAATAATCTAGAAGCGTGTAGAATTGGAGCGCGCGCGCGGTAACTATCTAGAAATAAAAGAAAGAGATAGCTACTCCTATTGACAAACAAATAATTGACCTAGGCTATGCCATAATGGACTTTGTGGGATATAGCATAAGGTTGAAAGTAGCGTGTACTAGGATTTATGACTCATAACATGTTTATGATAAGAAGTGATTCATTGTTTCCCGATACATTTAGATTTTTCTGGATCCAGCTAGGACTTTCCCCTGCCTATAAATACAGAGATGTTGACAAACACAAGGCAGTTTTTATCAAGCGATCGAGAACGATACATCAAGTGACCAAGTGCGAAGCGAGAAGTGTTCTATTGTGTAGTGTTCTAAGTTCAGTGATAGTACAGCAAGTGACTATTTTGTAAAGGGTATTTTAGTATTACGTTGTGTTGTGTTGTGTAAATACACGGATTTAATATAAGTGGTGTTTTCCTACAATTGCGAACCCGAGTACGTAACAATACGTTATTTTATACATTGAAATAAACCAAATAACGAAAAAATATGTTAATATTACTCAGAACATAATATGTTATTTTATTCTATATTCAAATAAGCTAAAAACCTAAGAAATCTGCAAAAAAAGTTACGCCTAAACTTTCATTAAGATTTGAAAGGCCTGAGAAACTATAATAAGATTACTCCTTAATTTAATACTGTTTTCAATGTGAAAGTCGCTTGAAAATTATTCTTACATTATAAAACAAAAAGTGAACATTTTGTTATATTTAATGATAGCAGTTATATTATAACGCACCTCACTATTTATAAATATTTATTCGACTAGGTAGTTAATAAATTCGATCAATTTTGTCATTTTTACCATGTCTAAATAGGATACGGTATTATTTTTTCTGAAAGTAATATTATTGCTTATGTAACTTTGAAATCTTTTTATTATAGAAGTACTTAACGGAAGCTTTACTCTGGAATAACCCCATGTTTTAAGTTCTAGACGTGTTTCAAACTAATGGTACACATCGTTTAGCTCATAGAATAATAAGTCTACGAAATACTAAGTAATCTCCAAATTTCTGTAAGTGCTTATATCATATAAAAGCTGTTTTCACATTTTTTTATAAACCTGCTCCAATATATAAAAAGGCTCTTTTCGACTAAATATGTATTAAGAAAGATATTTAATCGCTTATGTAACTTTGAAAGTTTATTAATTAAGATGTGTTTAAGTTATTTCAATTTATACTAACTTTGATGTGATTTTATGAACTAATATTGTTTTATAAGTGTAATTGTTACAAACGAAAATCCAAAAATTAGGATCTTAAGTTTATTTAAATTGTATTGCCATTAAGATTCAATTTTTTTTTTGCAAAAGTTAAACTTATTTGTAATAATGTTACTTGCCTCGTTTAAACATTAATCACAAAAAAGCTACTTAATAGAGTACCTAATATGATGTAGATTATTAAAAATAAACTGTTGTTAAAAATTACTAAGGAAAATTTTAAAGCTACAGGATGATGCATTAACGACTCAAAATTATTGGTTTCTTGGCACAAACAGGCAATATCAATTTTACCTATTTGCGCCACATTGGGGAAAGCAGATTATGTTCTGTGACAATAGCCAATATTATCTTTTATTATGTCGTTAATGTTATCTTAAATACAATTATTTGAGTTTTAAATTTTCATTTAGGTATAGTGTAATCTTATACGGAGTGTTAGATTATAACGATACTTATTTGAATACGGATGATAATTGTTTAACTAATGAAAATATGATAAATAAAATGTTTATTATTAATATATATATATATATAAACATTTTTAAATTATATAGAGAAAATAAATAGAAAAGTACAGAACAAATGTTCCCAAAATTTTAGACCACTTTAAAAAATTTGCTGGTTCCGGTGGACCACCTGAAGCTAAATTTCTACCATACTTCCAAAACTTTAGAAAAACTATTAAGCCAACTTAGACCCCCATCGATTCGCTCGCAGACCCCTGGGGGTCCACCTGGACCACTTTGGGAATCAGTGGTTTAGAACATATGTTTGTACTATCAGCGTGTATGTACATAACGATTTGTGATTTACAATGTTGGTACATTTTTTGCGCTAAAACAATATGGTAATTATTTCGAAAAAATGGTAAAAATCAAAGAACTTGTTCTTATTCTTTTGAAAATCGAATGCTTATAAATTTTATTAAATCTCTCGTTAAATCTAACACTCTGTATATCCTTATTAATTGAAAAAAGAGAGATAATAATCTTTAGTCATTATTATTGAATGTCGTGTTTAACATGATTGTATATTATTCGGTTTTGTATTGGTTTGACTAGTCATTTTTGAGATTTGTACTAACTATAAAATTATTTAATCACTTAAATCAAAGAATAGCCCAGTTTAACTGGTCAAACATTATTATTTGATAATTTGTTAGCCCTTAGTTGTTAATGTAAGGTAATACAACAAAAATAAATCACTTCGTCATTCTGCGTTGACGCAGATGCGATTCACTAATTTAATCAAAATCTTGTTGGAACTATAATAACCAACTGCCGTTTTGCCAGGCAGGTCGTAAGAGGCGACCGATTGGCTATGCGAGTCACTACCATCGTGGCTACTAGGTGGTAAAATTTTGCATTGTCTCGCCCGGGTCTGGTACCACCGCCTTACCTATTCCTGCCGCAATAGCGTCAGTGCTTGTCGCCGTCGTGTTCCGGTTTGGAAGGTAAGGTAGCCGGTAAACTTATGAATGTGGCATTAGACCTCGCCACAAGATAGCAACGCACCATTAACACCTTTGGTGTCGATAGGCGATGGTTGACTCTTTCCATCAGGAGACCCATCTGCTTGTTTGCTATCATATGATATAAAAAAAAAAAAAAAATTATCTCTGGCAATATAGCTTAATAAATCAGGGGCGAGTAAAATGTCACTTTACCTAACAAATGTCGGGTGCCTAAATAGCGCGCACACGTTCCATAAATGGGGTAAACAGATTTTACCTGCACAAACGCATTTTGTTCTACTGTGTAAGTTTTGTGTTTTGAAAATGCTTACGCGCAGAGGACATTATTGTAATTTATTTTTGTTGTACATCATAGTACATAATATATATATATATATATATATATATATATATATATATATATATATATATATATATATATATATATATATATATAATAGTACATAATTGCAATACGATTCAGAGAAAACTATAATTACTGTACAGGCACAACACAAACGTTGACTACTGCAGACTTTGCTAACCTCAGCGCGGTAACGTTATTTAAATCTTGGTGTTGTAGTGAACATTTGAGGTCGTGGAAAGCAATAAAGCTCGAGTCAGACAGATGCATCCACGCGTTTACGAAGTGAAGACCACTGATTACATTGCTCTTTCTGAATGTACGGGTGTCTCGTACATTTAGCACAGAGTTTCTCAAAGTGGGGTACGCGATAGAATATGCAACTGTTGCTTATTTTACTTAGGAATTTAAAAATCAAAATTAAATCACGGCACTTAACTGTGTAGCAAATGAATTAATTATAGGTTGAATATGTAAGTATTTGTATCAAAATTGCTCATAGAATTGGTTCAATTTGCTCCTAAAACAAAAACTACTTCAGTGTAAAACTAACGGGGGTACATTGAGATGTTACTTTGAGAAACCCTGATTCAGTATATGCAATGTGTTCAGTGCGCTACGCTAACACGTTACGCAACGATTTAGCCGGACCTTTATAATTTTTCTGAGAATATATTGTCGCACAGTTAGGCATTAGCACAAATAATAAAATAAAACTTTATTATGATAGAAATTGTGTGCTAAACTAAAAATTATTGCACTGTTGGCGGATTTGTTTTTGCTTTTATGTTAATAAATTGTCGTAATCAAATAAAGTACTTTTATTTTTTTTCCTCCGTTGGTAGGTTAGCGAACCTAGCTACGAATTAATAAGGCTCGGGTTCGATTCTCGACAGGGACAAACATTTGTGTGATGAACATAGATGTTTGTGTTTCTGGGTTTGGTTGTTCATTATATATGTAACAGTATTTATATATGTATGTTTGTTTCTATGTGTCAGTAACATTGTCTAACACCCATAACACAAGCAAATAATTTGCTTACTTTGGGGTTAGATTTATTTGTGTACTTTATCTAGCGATATTATTATATTACTATTTACTATTACATCAGCTATCTGCTAGTGAAAGTCCCCTCAAAATCGGTCCAGCCCTTTCAGACAAAAATTATAAAAAAAATATTTTGGTATATGTACCGTGTATACATCCATATGCGTTTAGTAAAAAGCGGTTATTGTAATATTACAAACAGACACTCCAATTATGTTTATTTGTATAGATTAATTTTCTATGTTACTCTCAAACGCCCATAAAAAATAAATAACATGACTATACAACCAGATTTAGACGGAACTGTCCCTCTTTGTGAGGTGGGCAGGGACGCTTAGACAAAGTAACTTCGCTTCTTGTCGAAACGATATCTAAATTCATCTCTGAAATAACGAAAACAATTTTTCTAGCCAATGTGACAATATTGTCGCAATCGTAGTGCCGAATTGTTTTTCGTTAAAAAAAAATAAAGCCAATGTAACTGCCAAACAAAACCTTAATAACACAATGTGTTCAAACAATTCGTTACTTTATGGTTTCGTTACGAATTTTGTCCTACAAATTTGATGGATTTTCTGACGAGCCCTCCACTCTAAAGTTTCGAAATTATGAGATTTTTAAGTTAATATTAATTAATTTAAAAACAACGTAATTTTCTCACAACAGCTTGTTAATTGTTATTGTAATTCAAGGATAACTTTGTCCTACACGTAAAGTAGAAATTATTTTAGACACTAAACTTATCTTTTTTTAACTATCTTTTTTAGTTACACGATTCGAGAATTTTCTAAGATAGAAAAAATGGTTGTCTCGCCAAAACGAAGCTGCTCACAAAAAAATTGCGTGTTATTAATAAAAAAAAAAAGTTTGTTTATGGGACCACGGCCTATAACATTATCTACAATTGTACCAACTTACAATAACGGTGACGAATGACCCTGTAATTTAGCGCGGCTTATGTCAATCCTAGATTTCGTTATTTATTAACTTCGTTATCGTTTTTTTGGCCATCTTAGACTATGTTGGGGCCTTTTGGCACACAAGAATTCGGGCCCTTTTGGAATGTAAAGAAAGCAAATTATACAATATTTTTCCACTATGTTCTGCTTTAGTAATCCAATATATCATTGATGATATAAGTAATGTATACTGCTGTTTTTTTATTGTGATTATTACGATAATAGTTTCTTTCGAGATTTCTGTTGAGCAAAATCTTCTATTAAATCCTCAAATTCAATTTTCTGAAGAATATAATTTTCTATGACAAATTACTTAGCCATTCTTGTAACATTGTTGTTTGCAATTCATTTTTTATCCTCTTAAGCTACCCGACCATATTTTGATATTAAATGTGAGAGAAAATGTCGGTCCTCCGGGGCTCTCTGAGGATGGTGGCCCTGGGCACAGGTCCTGAGTGCCCTTATGGTAAAGACGGTATTGAGGACAGGAGTAAACCTACTTGGTTTGTATTTGGTTCCTTGCTAGCTGAAACTAATTCTTGACTTAAATGGTATATTATAAATGCGACAGTACCTACATAACATTCGCATTAGAAATAAAGAATATTAGTGCAAAACTACATAAGCGTCCCGACTCAAGAACAAAGTGGTCACGTTATACCGTGTGTAAAGAAAACCCTGTCCGACCCGAAAGAAGCATATAGGTTGGTTAAAGGCATTACTGAAAAAAATATTAAAATGACTTTATTTCTGAAAATAAAAAAAAATATAGTTTTTTTAATATTCGTATTTTTACTTATATTTCCCTAGAGTTAAGCAAATATTTTAAAAATGACAACACCTTGTCGCTTTTTGTTTCATTGTTTTGCTTTGGCGGCTTTCGCACGAACACACACAATAAAATCGTAGGAACGTCAAAACTGTACGTTGAATATTTTTTTTAAAGAAATCTTGGGGCGTGATCTACAATCGATATCAAAGCCAAAAATATAGTTTTTAGAATTTTTGTCTGTTTGTCTGTATGTATGTCCGGGGTTTGTGTAATGTTTTAAGAAATTCAAAGAATATTTTGATGAAAGAAGCAGAGAGAAAGGCATATGGTATAAAATAATTCAATCTCAACCACTTCGAACTTCGTGGTTCACAAATGTCAAAGTTAGTAGAAATTATACAACGTAAGTAAATAGATTACGTTCAGGACACTATCCCAACAAAAAATTTGCATTCCTGATGAAAAAAGTTGACTCTCCCAATTGTGACAACTGTAACACTATAGACGACATAGTATACATGCTTACGGAATGTCATAAATTTCATAAAGAAAGGAACGAATTGATGCAGAAATATGAAATTAATAAATATGATCTAGGAGTTTATCTAAACATACTAGCGCAACCAACTTCCAAAATTGCAAAATCTTTAATGGACATATTTCTGCACCAATAACGCTTATGATTGATTAAATTTATTAGTATAGGATACGATGGGACTGATATGTTCCTAGGGAATAAAAGTCCCTTAAAACAAAGTAGATTAAAAAAATGTTTGCCCGTGGTATATTTAAAAAGTACTGCATGGATTTACTTCAAATGTTGCATGAATATTACTAACAGGTCGGGTCAACATATAGGCTACATATTATCACGCTATCACCTAAAGGGAGAAGCTGCGCGGAGTAAACGAAGTCCGCGCGGAAGAAGTCATGGGCAATAGCTAGTAAATTAATAAAATTACTGACCTAAGATAAAATTGGGCATGTCTGTGTGAACATACCCAAATACACTATTTATATACGAGTATGGGGAAGGCGAAGGTAGGTATTACTCGTACTCTTGAGACTTGAACATACAGCGAGCGGTCTAGAGTCTGCGTTAGTTAAGGAGCTTCACAGTTTGACTGCTATGGCTACACGCCACTTCCAAGTAATTAAACAGATTACAGAGAACGCAGTCATCAGATCTCTGACAGCGGGTCTTTCCATGTACTCAGCTAACATCATAAAAAGGCCTAGCGAGTAAACCACCAGATAAGTGACGCTACCAGCGGCCGTATTATAAAAACAAGCGAGCCTCAGTATCTAAACTCTATGCCGAAGGTACGCGACCGTAGCTCCGCGACTGATTTTACGTTCCGACGTATACGGCGGCATAACATCTTACGCGGTAAAAATTCAGTTGCGCAACTTTAGGATATTCAGTGGAGAAATAAACGCGTAGGGTGGACTCGCGGGGCATGCTTGCTTCCCGCCCCGCATCTCCATCGACAATCAAACCGAATTTCGGTCGCGTATAATGTGTGTTCTACAGAATACGTTGCTAATTTCGAATTTACGCTCGATCGAATTTCGGCTGTACACTTAACGTAATTATCAACGCCTGTATCTACGAAGAGGTAGGCAGATACATCCAGTGTACATACAGTAACTAGCCGAAGATACTTTGTCCCACTTTGTCATAGGTGAAAAGCCTATAGCCAACTGGGTACTTATTTAATTCCGGGCAAAGTTGTTTTTATTAGACAACTGAAAATACACATTTGAAATGCCCGATCTGGGAATCGAACCCGGTGCCTCATGAGGTCAACACCGACACCGGACCAATAGACTACAGAGGCCATAACACAATGTAATTTTGTCATAATGTGTCGTCATTAGTTCAAATAGCATTGCAGACGTAATCATGCGCAACTTCAGTCGCGTACCTTCGGTATAGTGTGTTTAGACCTTTGACAAGAGAAAGATAAGGTACTTGGCATTAATTTCCACAAACAATCAAAATTATAAAATTGCATGCATGCCAATGCTGAACAAATAAACATAGTTGTATCTCTAACACGTTAGAGTTTTCATAATAGACAAAGCTACAAAAATTTCGTCAGTGCTCAAATTTCAAATCATTTAAGAAAATAACGTCACCTTACAGCCTGCGGCCAATACGCCATTACTAAAATGTCAATGTAGGCGAGTTAAAATTTAATGTCAGATAACCCTTTTTTTACAAAATATTAAATTAATTTAAGCGTTTATTTGTATTTTTCTATAATTTTAGTATGGTAAGGTCCACACTAAAATTATCTAAAATAAAAACTAATTGTTAATAACATGCCCCATTCCAATATAATTTATCAATTGTTGGTAGACAAGAAACAGTTGTTCGCCGCGCAAGTCCGCCATTTTTTAGGGACGAAATGACACGGTTTTCCCTCAGTTATTTCATATCTAGTAGTAGTTTCCTTCATCTAAATTTTAGACACCTACAGTAGTAGCATAATATGATTTGTAACATTTGTTATTTAAGTGATTAAGTTGACACAATCTGATGGCCAACTCTACCACCGCGCTCTCTCATTGGTCAATTCATATAGTACGCTGTAACGAGGGCGCGATAGAACACACTCACACATACCATCGGTATCTTATCGCTCATTAGTCAATTCAAGTAGCACACAATTCTCCAGCTTCCTGTTACAAACCTCCGTCGCATTACACGAAATCACTCCCACAGATTGCACATAAAAAAACACAAAATATATTTAAGTAATATTTATTAAAGACTTAACACATTACACACAACAAATAATATTGTTGAAGAAATTATTACTATCCTAAAATTCAATTTAAACCTTGAGATATTCACATATAGAATTTACAGTGGGACGATATCTTACATAGAATGACAGCAAGCTTCAAGGTGAACCGTTAAACACAGTACGATTCATTCAAGTTTGCCGCTCACACACTCGAACGAACTTAGTCAAATATGCTCAAGATGTACAATAAAGTATAAAAAACTAGCGAGTTTTACAATAGTCGCATATGATGTGTAACATCTAACATCTAAACGATTAAGTTGGTACAATTTGATGCCAACTCCACGTTAGTAAATAAAATAGCGCGTATTCATTGATCTATTCAAATAGGGCGCGTTTATTGGTCAATTGAAATAGTGCGCGCTCATTGGTCAATTTAATTAGCGCGCGTTCATTGATCAATTCAAATAACACGCGTTCTTTTGTCAATTCAAATAACGCGCGTTTATTGGTCAATTTAAATAACGCGCGCTCATTGGTCAATTCTAATAACGCACTTTCCCGGCTTTTTGTTACGCACTTCAATTGCATTTCACGACATTCCTCGCACACATTACAGGAAATCGAAAGGAAAGATGTTACACAAAAAACAATAATTTAATTCAGCATATAACAACTAAATTCCTTGTTATCATATCGTTACATATAAGTCTTATCGTACCGAAATAAAATAGCCTCGACGGGGTAGGACAACTATTGTATCAATGATTAACTAAACAGGAACTTTCCGGAATGGCCTACAGGGTCAACCGCTTTACAGATTTTGTTTATCCCTAATTAAGTTGATTTAATAAAATAAGATATATTTGACATTAAAATATCAATAAATGATTATTCTATAATTAATAAAATATCTTTAAACCGGTTGACAATGCAAGGCATACTTGGAACTCTCCACTAAGATACTGTAACATTTTAACGCCATGATCGATCGATGTTTTGGGTACAAACTGATTGGTTGAAAATTGACAAAAAATTATATTTTTCAATACCTTTCGTCAACGATATCTTCCGACCGATTTTTATAACAAACCGAAAATGAAAAAAGCTGCCGAATCGGATAAATTTTTCCGGAAATATAAATGTGGTGGAACGCAGTCGAAGGTGTCAACAACGTTTCGTTCGCTCAAGCTATTCAAAAGTTATGTAAGGCTTACACACAAATACACACTTATACATACATACATACAGACATACGTCATCGTAAAAATATTTAAAAATACTTCATACGATGAGGAAACGTCGAGACATGATAAAAATGGATTTTTGAAAATAGAGGTGAAATCACTTTTTTAATATTCAATTTTCTTTGCGGGAAAGTTTCAATGTGTCAAATCACACATCGACAAAATCGATTTTGATGACTTTTTAGCTAAGTTTTTGAAGTTTTACCATACCATGAAGTTTACCGGCTACCTTACCCTCCAAACCGGAACACGACAGTGACAAGCACTGACGCTATTGCGGCAGGAATAGGTAAGGCGGTGGTGCCAGACCCGGGCGAGACAATGCAGAACTCTACCACCTAGTAGCCACGATGGTAGTGACTAGTGTAGCCAATCGGTCGCCTTTTACGACCTGCCTGGTAGAACGGCAGTTGGCCTATTCTTTAAAAGAGCCCGGGACCAACACGGTACTAAGTACTAAGACGAAAAAAGAGTGAAACACAAAAGCATCAATAGTATAAATGTTAATTTCATCTGTAACTACGAACTCATTTAACTAGGATATATTTACATTTATAACTAGCGATCAGTAGTCACCGGAATTGATAACAAAGCAAAAAATTTCGCCACATTGAACTAAGTAATGGTTGCTCAGTTGGATAAAGCGCTCCGGCCATAGGCAAAATCGCACGTTTCCTGCCATGGCAAGAATTTCTGTGTTAAGTTTTTAAAAATAATATGTCAAAAGGAAAAGTAATGTAAGGAGCACTATTTCATAAGCTTCTTAACTAAAAAAAAATGATGTGGTGTCGCGGGACACCAGGTAGGAACGAACTTCCTTCGGCTAAACGCCACTACTCGCTTGTGTACGCGACTGTCGCGCCTGCGCACGTCTCATTTAACGCTTTTATTCCACGCATTTTTCTTACGGTTTTACTATCACATTTTTTTCAGTTCGGTCGCGCAGCAAAATCCCTATCCCCTCCAAGCCTGCCGTAAGGAACTTCGTTCCAATTATCCACGAAATGGCATTACGGAAGCCAGGATGGCGGTCGTGTAGCACAGTCTAGACCAACTGCCGTTCTGCCAGGCAGGCCGTAAAAGGCGACCGATTGGCTACGCGAGTCATTACCATTGTGGCTACTAGGTGGTAAAGTTCTGCATTGTCTCACCCGGGTCTGGTACCACCGCCTTACTTTGCTGCCGCAATAGCGTCAGTGCTTGTCACTGTCGTGTTCCGGTTTGGAGGGTAAGATAGCCGGTTAACTTATGCAAGTGGCATTAGACCTCGTCACAAGATAGCAACGCACCATTAACACAGGCGCGTGCGCTCCTTATAGGCAGAAAAGCAGTGCTTTACTTGCCATTCACAGATATTTTAATAAAACGTTCGTACGTTTTAGATGACTTTAATTAATAATAAGTAAATGAATAAAATGTGTCATAATCATGTGCACGCCGCTGAAATTTTTAAAAGAAAAAGTTTTTGTGGCCGAGTACTCCGCCGCATACTCAGTATCATAATCCTGTGCACGCCGCTGCATTAACACCGTTGGTGTCTATAGGCGATGGTTGACTCTTACCGTCAGGCGACCCATCTGCTTGCTATCTTATACTATAAAAAACAGCGTTTGATCTGAAGCGAGCTGTTTTAAAATAATTGAAATTTGATAAGCTAACTCAACTTCAGCTATTTTTGGCGCTTTCTATAAAACTGGTCCACTGCTACAGCAACGCCATCTTTTTATGGCCGTTCAAAGACAATTATTTTACAATGAGATTGTACTTCTTACATTTACCCTCCAAAAGGTACGATAGACTTATTTGAATCGTACTGTAAGTTATGGTTACCGGCACGTTTCTTGAGCGCTGACCTTGACTTGCGTAGAAGTGAATACTGTAACGTATAATAAATCCATCCATAAATTACGTCACTCGAATTTAATGATTTTTGACCCCTTCCCCGTCCTTGTCACAGCTGGTCACATTTGTGAGTCCCCACCCTTCACCCCTACCTAGTGTGATGTCACATATTTTACAATTTTACATTAGAAAAATGATCTCCTTCGATTATTGTTTATCTTTATAGGTATTATGTTTTAAAAAATGTAATGTCACAAAACTGTCACACAATCCCTACTCCTTGTCACACAATGTGACACTTCGTCGACCCCCTCCCCTTATCCGTGTACCCGTGTGATGTAATTTATGGATGGCCTCATATCCGTAATACGGTTTATTTTGCCGTGCGCAAAGCGATCCCCACTCCGTAGCCGAGTGCTCAAGAACCATGCCGGGAACTATACATAAGCTTTAAGTATAAATGTCTGTAATTAAAAATTTCCACAATTAGCAGAACAGTCACAGTATAACCACAAATAGATTCCGTTAACAGCCAGGCGCGCAAGACAGAGCCAGACTCTCTCCGTGGTCGGTGGCGACCGTCAGACGGTGGCGAAGTGCAAACGAAGCCAGAACTCTCGCTACCTGAGGATCGATACACAGCAAAGCTATAATCAGAAGGAAAGAGAAGGAACTTTTTCTTTTTGACTTGGGTGTGTAATTTGTGGCTGAATTTTTTTTTATTCACCATTTCGAGATGGCACACTGACTTAGAAGATGTTAGCAACCGCGCTTAACGACAAGTACTAGTCGGCCAGATGTGTGGCTCACCTGTAATCGACCTGACGTCGATAATGACATCATAACAACAATGGAAAAATATATAACGAATGGTATAAATAGGCGGCGATAACATGTTTTCGAGGCATTGTAATTCTATCGCTTCTTGAAGGCGTTATTCTGCTCAAAAATTATACTGTGTATGTTAAAGTGATTCAAGTGTTTTTTCGGCCAAACTGCTTCTTGAAAATAAAAAGTAAAAATAAATGAAAAAAATATTTTTATTTTTTTTAAATAGTTCCATGAACATCCTATTTAAACCCAATAAGAAGTTATGAATTAAAAAACATTTTTTTCAGTATGTAAGTGTAATTTTGAATAAATCTCTAAAAATAACATGTTTTCTTGGCATCGGAGCGGAATTTGAATTGAAAATGATTATATTTATCAACGTTCGGACGTTTTAAGGATTATAAGAAGAAAAATAAATTTCACAACTTTTTTTTAATTTATTATTTCAGTCAGTAGGATTCAATAAAAAAATCCAAAAGATATTAATTGATTCTATCAAGCATCCTAAAAATATAATTGGATCGTATTAAGAATCCTATAACATTCTTAATACGATCCAATGACTTCTCGCCTGAGCTACGATCGGGAGTAGTCGTGTGTCATAAAATTGCAAATAAACGTCAATTTATTAAACCGAACACAGAATAGGTATAGTGCAACAAAACGTTATAAGCGGTTTTTCAAGTTGAGTGACGTAAAGTAGTGTGTGGTACAATAAGAAGATTCTAGCGGGTTAATATATATACTTTTTTTCTCTCTCTAACTCAAAAACATGCAGAGAACCCCGCCAAGTGCCACTAAATTGCAAGGAATGGATAATGAGCTGAGATCTAAAGATCTGAGAAAAGATGAAAATAAGGACCTGCAAAATGCGCCGAAACGTAGACAAAAACAATACAAGAACATAGAAATGGAAAATGAAAGACCACCATGGGTTGAATGTTTCAAGGAAGAAATTATGGCGATCTTAAAAAACTGGAAAAATGAACAAGATGAGTCCTTAAAAACATTGCACTCGGATATTACGGAGCTAAAAAATCAAAATACGTTAATCCAAAAAAGTAATGCGGAAATAGAAAAATCGGTAGATTACATAAGTAAAAAGTATGAAGATGTTGACAAGAAAATTAAATTATTGGAAAATTCAAAAGAAGAAAATAATTTACAAATAAAATTACTGGAAGAAAAAATTGAAAATCTAGAAAAATATATAAATTCATGTACATTAGAAATAAAAAATCTGCCTAAAAAAGCTAAGGAAAGTAGACAGGATCTCATAGAAATTGTGCAGAGAATCTGCAAAGCCTTAAATATTGATATGGTATTGTCTGATATAAAGGATATATTTAGGATAAACATCAACAAATATAAAAATGGCCCTGTTATTGTTCAGTTATCATCTTCAATGTTACGAAACAATATACTTGAGTATGTGAAGAAATATAACAAGGATCATCCTGATTCAAAATTTAGCTCTTGTGTAATAGGAATGGCTGGAGGACGAGTACCAATATACGTTTCTGAAAGACTCAGTCAAAAAAATAATAAATTATTTCAGTTATCTAGAAAAATCTGTAAAGAAAATAATTACAAGTTTTGTTGGATTAACAATGGACGGATATTCATACGGAAAGCTGAGGGATGTACACCTACTCAAGTGAAAGAAGAATCAGACTTGGCTCAACTTGATATTTGACTAGACTACTTTTGTAATATTTTACTAAGCACTCATTTAAACACAAATAACATATATTACAGTAATTACTATATTTACATGTCATATTTTCATACAAAACATAACATTTGTTTAGTTAAAATGCTAACATTATACATATTTATTTTATTTATAAGTATATATATACAATTAATTCTGAAATATAGAACATCTTTGAAATTTAAGAGATACATAAAAAAGTTGTTTAACCACAAATGTGATAATAAATATGATTTTCCTTATCAAACGCATGCCTACATTTTATTTTTAGTTTATTGTTTAAATTATTTATTATATAACATTATTGTATTATTTATACATAAAAAATATTTTAAACTTGACGGCTCCTTATATTACTTCAGACGT